>PYXC01000992.1:435000-465000 GCA_015244755.2 Tenualosa ilisha | reverse complement strand
CTCTTTCTTTCTCTCTCTCCCTCTCTCTCTATATATGTGTGTGTGTGTGTGTGTGTGTGTGTGTGTGTGTGTGTGTGTGTGCGCTGGTAGTGGTGGTAAAGGGGGGTGTGCAGGCGAGTCTCCCTGTAGCTGAGCCACAGGGGCCCTGGCTGGTACTGGAGCATCCCTGCCAGCCTGACTGCCTGCCTGCCTTACTGCCCTCTGGTGCTGTCCTGAACAGCCAAACCAGGTGGAGAGTTTGGAGAACAACCACCACCAGCATCACTATCACTAGTCTCTCTCACACCCGCAGACACACAGCTACACACACTGACATTGACACACACACACACACACACACGCACATGCACACACACCAGACACACACCCATACACACACACACACCCTTCTTAATCTCATTTGTCAGCTTAGAGGACGTCTGTTATCTCTGCTCTGATGTTGTGTGGGCCTGCAGCCCGTCCCCTGCCTGCAGTATCAGAGCGAGGAGCGCCATGCCAAACGGCTCCATGCCCGCTCCAAACCCCACACCCGCCACCAAAGGGCCAGCGGTGGCCCCACCGTGATCCGCTTAACCAGACTCCCTGCCACCGCCACACACCACCTCCTCTCCTGCCCTGGTTCTCTCTCTCTCTCTCTCTCTCTCTCTCTCTCTCTCTCCATCACCCACTAACTCAGTCTCCCTGTCTCCCTCATCCATTCTCCATTCCTCTTTCTCTCTCTCTCTCTTTCTCTCTCTCTCACTCTCTCTCTCCTTTTTTATTCCTTCTCTTTATTCCTTCTCATTCCCCAGTCACTCCTCTCATCCTACCGCTAACAGTAGATCTGAGACCCCTTCATTATTTAGCATAACTGTTGTCATTTGCTGCTGCTCTTAGAGACTTAAGCCCAGCTAGCTCAAGGCCAGTGTAAACAGTGGGAGGGAGGGCTTTCTTTGGCTAAGTGTGAGTTCTTTAAAGCACAGCACCTTTATATTACATGCTCTGGTTCCTGTGTAATTGTTTATGAAAATGCGGTGTGAAAAGGAGCAGATGGTAGCACTCTACGTATCCCTTTGAATTAGCTTTTTTTGGGGCTCCTGCATTTCAATTGCGCACATCCTCCCACTGTGAGTACAAACATACTGATACACACATCTACACACACACACACACACACACACACACACACACATACACACACACTCACGCACACACACTCACATATACACCACATCACACCAATGGTCTGTGTTGGCCAAAACTTTTCCCACTTTTTCCCAATGCAGCATCAGACATACACACAAATGCACACACACACACACACACACACACACACACACACTCACACCCTTGATTTATTTTTAACATTTGGCAAGTCAAACATGCCATCCTTGTTCTTTGTTTTCGTATAAAATTTACACATGGTATGTTTGTAGATATAATTTATACTGTGTGTGTTTGTATTTGTGTGTGTGTGTGTGTGTGTGTGTGTTGGGGGGGTGGGGGGGTGATGAGCTTGACAGAAACGCACAGTAATTAATGTAGGCATAGATGGTAAGGAGTCACAATGCACCATAGAACAATTACATATACAAAACTGTCATTGTTTTCTGAGTCAGACACACTGAGCCATGAAGTCAGCATGAAAGATCTCCTGTGGAAGTCATTCATATGCTATATTTAACCTCGTTCCTCAACGTCCAACACAAAGAAAGATCGTAGCCGATATGAGGCGTACGTTTTCCACATCGTTGCCGGCGTGCCTGTATGCGTGGATATCAGTGCTTTTGCCTCTAAACGCTATGAAACGGGGCACGCATCCGCCACGGCCTTGAGCTCATGACTCCGTCGGGCCAAGAGCTCCTGCAATTAGGGCCGGGAGCTGCTCTTGAGGTTTGGGTCTCTCCAGCTCGCCTCATTTATGCTTCACCTTCCTGACCCTGCCGTATCTGCGCTGGGCTTATTTTAGCAGGGGGAGAGGGGGAGGGAAAGCTCCGGAAGGGGCTGACTGGAGTGGAGTCCCTCCGTCGATCTCACCGCTGCCGCAACGGCTGCTGGCCTTAGAGCGATAGAGCGAGCAAGTCCACTTTGTGTTCCCCTCTCTCTCTCTTTCTCTCTCACTCTCCCTCTCTCTCTGTTCTGGGTTCTCCTGAGCCTCAGAGTTGCTGGAAATTATGACCGTGGGCATTGACATTCTCTGTACCGTTTTATTATTTATGTTTTGGTTTTAGATACATATTTTTTTCTAAACACAGGCTAAGGTGATCACTGTTATTCAGTTTTGCTGAACTCTTTTCACTGTGATGGCGTACACTGTAGTGTAGATATTTAGTATGGTTTGTGTAGTAAGCTTCTTTTCTTAGCTCTGCATGTTGTTTAGTAGTTTAGTGCTTAATGTCAGTAGCCATACTCTAACATGATTTCATCCAAGAAAACGTGTCTGCTCCTCTCCCCCTCCTCTCCTCCTCTCTTTCCCTGGCATCTGTCTCACTCCATGCCTTTTTCCTAACTCCACCATCCTCCTCTCAGCTTCTCTACCTTTTCCTCCTCATGTGTTCCTCCTCTTTGGCACCAGGGTTACACTCTAATCCCTTCCGTCCTCCTGCCAAATCTCCTGCTCCTGCCAAAGCTGTGTCGATGCTCTTCAGTCAAGTGGGCCCCACACAGGTGAGCAGCTGTAAAGGGGCCACGAACAGGCTTCATGTGGGTCAGTGTGACAGGCCCAGCGCCGCGCTCACGGGGAAGGAGGCTGATAAGGCCGGCTAGAGGGACCCAGCGCTCCGAGGGCCTGTTCTGCCAGCTAGCTTTATCCAACCCCTCAACTAAGGCCTACCCTCTCAACAACCCCTCTGCACCACACACACACACACACACACACACACACACACACACACACACACACACCACTCTTTTCCCACCGCCCCTGGCAGTCTCTGAGGCAGCCTCTGGAGATGGGGATGTGTAATTCTGCTGAAGCTGCAGCGGTGGCAGTGCTTCTAATTGCATTTATCACACACCCTAATGTGACAATGTCACGCAGCAACTTTGACCGCAGCAAAACAGCCCATCAAAACCGACAACAACAAAAAAAAAACTGTGTGTACATGCAATTAATCTTATTATTGCCGTCTATTTTGTTATTTATTTCTTTTTTTTAATTTGCTGGCCTCTTTTTCTCTCTCTTTTTGAAATTCGTTATCTGTTTTCTGCAAATGATTTCCCCTCTTGTTTAATGAGCGTTTTGTCCTCTGGCATAAACATCAGTCTTGGACAGTTATGAGACCTGACATGACAGTGTGCTCCATCCACCCACTGCCTCTTCTCTAACCTTGCTGCTGTGATGGGCATGTCCTTGTGCGCCTGTGTGGCTTTACATGTTTTCTCACACACACACAAGTGTGTGTGCGAGTTGCGAGTGTGTGTCTATGTGTGTGTATGTGTTTGTGTATGTGTGTGTGTGTGTCTGGGGGGTGGCATGTGGGTGTATGTAGGGTTGTGTGGGTGTGTGCATGTGTGAGTGTGTGAATGTGTGCGTTTGTGTGTCTGTGCGTGTGTGTGTGTACACTCGTGTGTCTGCGAGTATGCGCGTGTTTGTATTTCAGTATGTGTGTGTGTGTGTGTGTTTTGAACAGTCACTTCAGAAGCCTGCGCTGTTCCTTGGTAAACAACATCATGGCTCTGAGGGCAGCTCGGCTCTAAATCATTTCAGTCATTGTCGGAGCCAGTGCCTGTTGCCTGTCCTGGCATGAAAATCTGTGTGTGTGTGTGTGTGTGTGTGTGTGTATGTGTGTGTGTGTGTGTGTGTGAGAGACAGAGAGAGGCAGTGTACCTAGCCCCAGCAATGATTCAGCCTCAGGTGGATGGATGGGAAGCATATCGAAAGCCAAGTGCATCATGCCCTCTTGCCCACCACCGCCATGTCTCAGAGGCAGCGCCGTGGTGTTATCTCACTCCCACTCTGAGCCGGGTCTGGCCCAAATGCGGTGGGGTCCGTGCCAGATCAGGGCCCCAGACGTGCCGGAGCCAACCCGCTGCCAGGGGTCAGTAGAATGTAGCAGATGATATTGATGCCTGGCAGACTGTTCAATGCTCATTAAAAATGTGCATCCGTGCAGAGGTGGTGCTTTTAATGGCGCTGTTGTTGGCTTGCCCTTGCCCCTCTCCTCTCCTCTCTTCTACTCTACTCTCATCTCCTCTACTCTCCTCTCCTCTCCTCTACTCTACTCTCATCTCCTCTCCTCTCATCTCCTCTACTCTACTCTCATCTCATCTCATCTCCTCTCCTCTCCTCTCCTCTCCTCTACTCTCCTCTCCTGTCCTGTCCTGTCCTGTCCTCTCCTCTCTTCTCCTCTCCTCTCCTCTCATCTCCTCTCGTCTCCTGTCCTCTTATCTCCTGTCCTGTCCTCCTTGCCCCTGCCTCACTCCACGAGCCCTGCTCCGCCCCAGTCACCTCTCCTCCTGTCCTTTTCTCTCCTCTTCTCTCTCACTCTGTCTCTGTCTCTTCCCCTGTTGTCTCAGTGTTCTTTTCCGCCTACTTCTCTGTCTTCTATCTATCCTTTTTGAGTTTTTCTCCACTGTTCTCTTTTCTCCCCCTTTAGTCTCTTTTCATTTCCTCTCTCTCCTCTTCTCTTCTCTTCTCTTCTCTTCTCTTCTCTCCCACCGTTGTTCATCAGGCCATACTAGTCTGCATCTCTTGCACAGCACAAGGACTTTATCACACTGGATTGTGCTGTTATTGACCAATTCATCATCCCCCACCTCATCTGCTCACCGCAAACAAAGAGAAACAGAAGCAAGAAAAGGGGAAACTAAACACCTAAATGGATGAATGAATGAGGCAAACAGACCACAATCTTGGAATGTGTACCTGCCAAAGAAAAAAAACTGAGGGAATATTAATAAGCTGTCGGCCTCTCTAAGGATGTCCAGATATCCCAGCATGCCTTGGCTGTGTGTCCAGATGTGTGTAGAGTGCTGTTTGGTGATAAGCCAATCAGGTCACTACATTCTGCTTGAGGAAAGCTGGCCAAGAGGAGTGCTTCCGGAGAAGCACCGGTCTAATCTCAGGCTTGCTCTAGGTTTGTTTGTTTTTTGTGCCTTTGTTTGGGATTTGCAGTGGGGGAAATGGAAGGGAGTCATATGAAAGCAATATGAAATAAGAAATATGAAATAAGAAATATGAAAGCAGAAGTTGTAGAAAGAGAGCAAAAAATAAGTCAAGAAGAGTATAGAGGCAGAAGACAGGCAAAGAAAAATATTAATGTGTGTGTGTGTGTGTAGAGAGAGAGAGAGAGAGAGAGAGCACTATGACACAATTTCAGTTTCTGGTGCATGTAGAGAAGCTTGCTCCCAGCTGCTCCTGTCAAACTTTCCTCTTAACTCCAAAGAGCCACATGACATTTGTTTTTGTTTCTGTAAGTGGCAAGTTAGGCAGAAAAAGCTCAAGTAAATGTTTGACATTAAGATGCTCTTTAGTGACGAGAGGAAATTTTGCCTTGAGCTCTCTGTGACAATATTCTGACTGATAACAGTAACATGATTTTTATAGTCTATGATTTCATATTCATTATTTCATTTTCCATGTTCAGAGACAATTTGTAAAACCACCATGGGATGCAGTTTGGAATACTTAAAAAGCCAGGACGACTACATACAGCACTGAGGAATGCCTTTTCTGTGATATTCCATTACAAATATTTCTGTCGAAACCTGGAAGAGAGTGCTGAGTGGAAGTAACAACAGCGTGGACATTGACAGACTGTCCTGGAAGTGTCTGGAACATGCCAGATGGTCCTCATATGAAGTGCCTTAATTAATTTACTTGTCCAGATGAATATTACATTTTTAATGTCCAAAGTCTCTCAATTGTTATCTGGCTTGCTCTCTTGACACAAACAACAGTGTTCAGTATTTGGTACAATACATCCAGCTAACAACCTGAATGGAAAGAAAAAACCTTTTTGTGTGAAGTTGCTCAACCTTAGTGAATTTGATGAAGACCGTATTGGTCTGGTAAAGACTTTAGTAGAAAATTTCTTACAAATAAGTTACAAATATTACATGAGAATTACCTCTATGATGTCACATAATTGGATAAAGAATAACAGTACATTTCAGGCCCTTACTTAAGGTGTCAGCGGTGAGAAACATGGTGTCTTTGTCAGTGTCTTTGCATTGATTTCTTCCTTTCCTTTTGTGCCGGGACCAAAATAGTTCTTAGAACTGTTCAAACAGACCTACACTGACAAAATTCTCCCAGTATATCTATTTAAAGAGCTTTCGACCACCTCATTGTAGATTATCTTCTGCTGTCACTTTTAGAGGTGTGATATTCATGGCGGGGTCTAGGCTGTGTTGCCTGAGCTACTGCTCTGCGTTAGTATATGTTATTATTCGCTCTAGCCAGGATATCTGACGGAGACTGCCAACCGATTCTGCAGCAACCCCCTCTTCTTGAAAGGAACAAGCAATGTGTCATAATTGCCCCATATTAATGTATGGATTTACATGTGGAGGGATTTGTGTGCTGAGCAGCTTAGAGTCTGAGGAAGAGAAAAAACAGACCTGCCCGACAGACAAAAGAAGTAGGCTAATTCTGAGTTTGCCAACCTAAGCTTTTCTGTTTCACTCTTGCATTCCTTTTTTTGGGGAGAGACATTTTTTGTGCCCCTCCTATCTGTGACATGCCAATATGTCTAGAAAGTTGGGGGATGGTGGATTCATTTCCTGTTAAGCTCAGAAGATCTGCGAAGCCTTAATCTATCTTTCATGAAAAGGAAAAAAAAAAATATGAGAGAGGGCGAAGAAATTAAGATGGATGTTTTGCCCAGTGACAACATTCAAGAGTTTTGGCGTATGGTTTTGGAATGACACTGTAGTTGATATCACTGATTTCCGCACTCCTAAATGTGTTCTCAGGTCAAATAGCCTATTTCTCGAGCTTTATTTTCACAACATGGTGCCCTGTTGTTAATTTTGTTGTTGTGATTATTGTTGTCACTGTGGTTGTGGTTGGTGTTGCTGCTTCTGTTGTTGTTGTTGTTGTTGTTGTTGTTGTTGTTTGCAATTTGTATTCTGACTCATGAACCGTCCTATTGAAACTTACATTTATGACCTGTATATGAAATCTGTTCTGCATCAAACACAAATACCATCAATTCAGACACACTGCCATATATGTGATATCCTCAGATTATGGTAGGATATGCATTTACAGAGTGTGGTATTGAAACAGGCCTCCTGCATACTGAATCAGCAAATGGGCCTTCACTCTTTGGGTGTTAGGACACAAAGTGTCCTCTCAAGTGCTGTCTGAGAGATTCGGTGGGAATCCATGTGTGATGCGGAGCGGAGTGCTCTGTGTGCTCCTCCGCCATCAGTTTCTCTGCGAAACAGCAGATGCAACTGAACTGAACATTTGGGCTTTCAAGAAGTTACTGATGATTTTGTTTCCCTGAGATGCTGTCACAAATAGTGTGGGTGTCGAATAGTGGCAGTTGACAGCATTTGGCCCTGTGGTGATATTAGCTTCTTCTGCCAACGGCTCACAACACAGAGTTTCATAGCTTTACATAGATCACAGTAAATCAAGTTTCTCCTAAAAGTCAAGCTGTATGAGTGGCACCCAAGCCAAAACAGAGGAAATATCTTCTGCAATGAAAGGCATAGTAATGAAGGCACAGAGCATGAAACTCTGAGTGAAAACTCTTTTGATAGTAGACAATTTACTTACAGTTTACCAATGTACTCATGCTATACTATGCTACATACATGCTATTGTGATGGATAACCAATGTACAGGGACATCTCCTTTTGTTCCTTTGTACAGTTTTGTGTTTTCAGATCAAGTGACAAAAGTCATAATTGACTGACTGGTATTTAATTGTGATTGAGTAACATTTCAACTACCACAGCGCATAAACAATCAAATTCTCTCAGCTCCCCATTCCTTAGAGAGGTCCTCTCTCACACTGTGAGCTTACCCCGCCGACGCCCGGAAGACGATGACATTTTGATTGTTTGTTTTCCCTTATCGGCCCCCATGATTGAAATGCTAAGTAGTGTTGGGGTAAGTCTATGCTCCTGTCACTGTCAGCGGAGAATTATGTACACCGGAGGCAGGCTGCTGGCAAACGGTGTAACACAAAGTAGGACATGGTGTTTGTTCGATGAATATTTCATTGTTCGTTTGTTTGCCTGCGTGTGTTTGTGTGTATATATATGTGTGTGTGTGTGTGTGTGTGTGTGTGTGAGAGAGAGAGAGAGAGAGAGAGTCATTGTTGGGTGACCCCCTCAGCTGGTATAAATGCCCCCCCCCCTTCACTTTGGGGTTAGGGGCGGTGGCTGGTTCAGTTCGGTATGGGGGTAGAGGAAGCCTGAGGTTAAAGTAGAGCAAGCGTGACAGATTTGACTTTTTCTGTCTATAGGTGGATGAAATAAAACATGGAAAACAAAGAGAAAGAGATGAAAAGAGAGACACCTGAACCAACCAAAGCATCGACATGTTCACTCAGCAATTTACACACACCATTAACCATTTGAAGCCACAGTGTTAAACTGTCAAATCAATAGCCAAACAAACAGAAAAAAAGGATAATGGTGTTTGCAGACAGAATGCCTCAATCCCTTTGAGATGTGGAAAAAAAACTATATAAACTGTATATATGGGTATACTATATGTTTTGTGTTGGGGAAAGGAGAGAAACTGTATATAGGGGTGCACTATTTTGTGTTGGGGATGAAAGGCTGTAATGGAAGTTGCCCTTTTCGCCCCTGGGCCCTCATGCAAGGTGAGTCACTATCAGGGGAAGCATGGAATCATTTGTGACTTTGTGTGCTATACCACCCTTCATGTCACATGAAGTACACACACACACACACACACACACACACACACACACACAGGCCATAAAACCTTCAGTGAAAGAAGTCTTGCTAGAGGCCTGGGAATGGAACTTTAATATCCTGCACTGAATGGAGTGGTGTGTGGCACACACGCTACCAAATATCACCTGACCTACAGTCTGAGAACGCAAGCAACACACAGAGTGAGTCAAAACTGACCACTGCACCACTCCAGTCATGACTCTCAGTAAAATCTCCTGTAGGAAATACTTGATTTTCTATCTAGATCTCCTCTCAGAGATCGTTTTGCCTTACATAACTTATATGGGCTTTTAGCGTCACAGTCTAAAAGCTAAGTCTAGGAGCCACTGGGCTGACTGGAGTGCACATATCATGCGTGATTGCATTAATCAAGTCCAGCCAGAAGGACTTGGAAGATTACATATCTAAGGGATTGCGCCCCTCAGTGCACAAATAAAGCAGTCTGATTGGCTGGTGAGCACATCAATTTGACATTATTTTCTTATTCACTAACTTAGTGAGGGGCTCACTGGAGATGCAGAGAGCCCGGAGGGGCGGGGGCTTAGTGCTAGGCTTCGTTTGAACATATCCAAAAAACAAAATGTGATTGGCTAAAAAGCCCTCAGCACATCCTTGCCATGCCTGTCTCTGCTCTACTTTAAAGGAGTCTGCGCTGCAACTTGGGGATATAGACTGAATCAAAAAGATGAGAGCAAATGAAAAAATATGCCATTGAACTGCTTCTGTTGTCTAGAATTGAGAGAATTGAGAATTGCTGAACCAGTAGAGAGAGTATGCCTTCCCTGAGAGGTTACAGTGTTTGCTATTTCCTTAAGATAATAAAAGTACAGAGAATAAGGAGTGTTTGCAGTAAGTGCTTCTAATTTTGAACTTAGGAACTGTGACATTGGTATTTAAAAAAGGGAGACATTTGAGATTAGGGTACACATATTCACCATTAACTAGCAGCTTATTATCATGCAAATTTGTAACCTGCTAGCCATTTGTTAGTCATTATACGTCACTTATGAATTCTATTAATTCTGGCAATACCCTAGTAGACCATTAACTAGAATTCCTCCAGTATAAGCTCTTAATTATTGCTTATTTATAGTATGTTAGTTGCCTGATAGTGTCCAAAAAATTCTAATTACATGTTTTCATTCGAGAGAAACTGTTCCTGTTATACTACCACCTTATAAGCCCTACTGAGCAAAGATTATTGAGATCATAATTCATATACAACAACTAGCTTATTTACTATGAATAAGGCGTAATTAGGAATTTATATTGGAGAAGTTAATAGTTAATAGTCTTCTATGGGTAGAATAAGCTCATGCAGAATAAAGTATTAATAAGTGACTTGTAATGACTAACATATGGCTAGTATGTTACTAATTTGCATGGTAATAAGCTCCTAGTTAACAGTGAATATGTGCACCCTAATCTAAAGTGTTACCAAAAAAAAACAAAAAAAAATCACCGTGGAGTGGTATGGCTTCTGGAAATAACTCATGGTGATTGTCATCAACATTACACAATGGACCCCAGTCAGGTCTCCCTCCCTCTGTGCAGTGACAGAATAGTAATTAGACCAGCCCCTAGACTAGGTAGCCCAAGGACACCAACCCCCTTTTCCCTAGAATTAATGACTCTGGTTCAAATGTAATCTAATGTGAACACCTTATCCCGATATGAACCACTTGATTATAGTGCCAAACCCTGATAAAAAAAGAGAGGGCTCAGTGTGGTGTGGTGTGGGTGAGGAACTCTCTCTATTCATTTTCACTCAGCATGTTTATATGCACTAATATAAGAGAAAATTGACTTACTCCTTTAGTCTGACTGAAACCTTTAAAATGCATGTAAACACCTTAGTCTGGCCGATATGGGACCAAACTAGACTCTGATTGGCACACCTACGTAGATAATGTAATTACAAGTCAGATAGCTTGAAGTTGGGCGAGAGGCATCCTGTGTGCCGTGTCATCTGCCTTCTGCTCCGTCCTCCAAGGCAGCCTATAAGAGTATTTCTAGGATTTATGTTGCTACAGGCTTACAGGATATATGAATTAATATATCAATACAAATAGCAGGAAGCAATGTTTACAAATAAAAATCCATGCCATGAATTTGAATTTATGCACTTTTGAGAGCATTGTGGCATCATGAACTGTTATGGTGCCATAAAAGCATGTTTAGTCTCAAACATGCATAGATTTAAGGGATCCACACACTTATTCACACACTCCACGTTGATTTCTTTGTGTGCTATTGACATGTAATAGGCCTATATCGCCTATGACTTTAGCAGGGTACAAAGAAATGAACACGGAATGCACAGCTATTAATTAAATAAAATAATTAAGTTTAGCCTGCAAACTTGTATAAAAGTCAGATTCCTCTGTCAAATAAATCCCTTATTTAATTATAGTAAATGTAGGCTGCATCAAAGGAAGCTATAACTTTGCTAGCAAACATTCAACATCCGATATAAAATCAACTTGACCATGTGCATGAGCAAGTGGAGTTGTGTGAGACTTGCAGAGTGTGTGGTCAATGCTCAAGATCACCGGTCGTAGCGGAGTTGGACATAGGCTAGTTTGGTCCACTCCCTTGCATGGCAAGTCGGACAAGGATCAAAGTCTAGTGGAGAACCTTAATCAGACTATTGCAGTAGCTCAGCTAACATGTGCATGTACAGTAAATGACTGTACTGAATACTGATTATCCTGTTGTTACATGGACGTATATTTCTAAGACTGAACATGTCTGAGGTGGGCTCTAATTACTTCTGAGGATCAAGTAGGCTACATGTCTTTGGTCTGTGTTCAGATCACTTTGAAGCTGCCTTCATTAACCAATGAACAGGGAAAGACTGGACATGACAACGGCACTTTGTTGATCAAAGCAATTGCTTTGGCAGATACTATAGTCAACACTTGCCCATGTTTGGCTGTTTATTTTGGGCACGAAGTAATCAGATGTCAAACAAAATGTACTATCATCAGCTGCATGGGCTCTGTGTTGGACATGAATGAAGCTGGTGAGAAGTCTATTTCTCCTCTATTCTATAATAGTGTCAGTAGTTTAGAAGGGAACAGGCTGTAGTCTTAGTTCTCCACTGCACGACAGCAGAGAATATTTCCCTAACACATGTACAGTGAGTTTTACAAAGACCTCCGCTCCATTATTCTATGTGTGGAAAATGTTTGTTGTGATGTTCTATTGGTTTCCCAAAGCACTCTCTTTTTTCTATGTTTGTAGAAAACAGACAGCCTGGAAACCATCCCAAATTGTGTTTTGCAACTTTTTTTCCCATCTGTTTCAGTGTTTTGGAAAAAAAAAGAGTCCAGTTTGCCCCTGTGGATAAGTAATTTTGGATGCAAGAAATTTTACTAGTTAAAAAGGCCTGTTTGGCACATGAATTTAATTCAGCTGCACTTTTTATTTTGTTCTCCTCTGGCACTTTCTGCAGAAATAGCAATGTGTGCCATCCCTCCGATTAAAAAAAAATAAATCTTTATTTTGAGTGGGAAAGTAAGGGGAAAGGATATTTCAAGATTTACAAACGCATCACTGACAATCACCCAGATTATTGACTGCACCTGAGCTAAACTCTCTCTACATATTCTACGCTTTTTCTTAGTACTGTAAATTCAAGGTTTCTTCTCCCATTTTCGATTCTGTCCTGCTCAGTCGGGAAGGCTAACTACCATGGCCGACACCAAAGATAAAATCTGCCTGTCTTCGTTTCTCTCCAGACTTGATCTGAATCAGCCTGAGTGTGCTGGAGCTAAGGAACACAATTACCTAGCCCAAGTGAGAGGGGCCGGGGGGTCACTTGTAATTATGTGCTTGTATTTGAATTAGAGAGAGAGAGAGAGAGAGAGAGAGGATTGCCGGAGGTACAGGAGAAAGTTGAGGACATTGTGGGCTACGGTGTTCATGGATTAATGTGGTGGCAGTTTTGAAAAATGTAGGATAAGGTGGACTGAAAAATCTGAGCCTTGTGAGGCCATCTGTAATGGCAGAGTGTTATAGACAGAACCCACAGGTCTGAGTTACATAAGTCTGAGACAGAAAGTTAACTTGCAGATTGTATCATTTTAAATATGCTGAAAAGGTCGTAATTTAAAATACACTCTATGCTAAATGAAGAATGACCTTCTCTGCCCTTTGTGGTGTCCTAGTTTCCATATATGCTTTGGGATGGAAATTTTGACTTGCAGATATCAGAAAAGAAAGAGCAACTGACACATAACAAGCAGGCCCGTGCACACACAAACACACACACACACACACACACACACACACACACACACACAAACAAACAAGTAAAAAATATGAGAATCAGAAGACAGGCTGCCTTCATGTTCAGGTTGCTGTTTGGCAAAAGGAAAGATGAACACTGGTGACCTCCTGTTTGTATCTCCCTTGTGTATTACATGGATTGGACTCCACCAGATTCCTTTGTTGGATGATGAGGCCGCCTGCTTTATTAGTACCAGTTGGCCCCATAGACAGAACACAGTGTGAGTCTGAGTGGGCCCTTTTCATTTCTAATCGAGGTCTGTCGAGAATTTGCACCCTGGTTCAGGCTGGGGCGCGGCAGGGTGACAGCTGTGTTGGATCTTGCTGATGTATCAGAAGCAGTTCTTTTGCTGCTGTGAGGAACCAAACTAAGCTTTCAAAACTCTCTCGCTCCCTCCCTCCCTCTCCTTTTCCTTCTCCCTCTCCTTCGTTCACTTGACAGCAGCACACAAGCTGTCAATCATCCTCTCCTCTCATGTCATTAAAGTGAAGAAAAGATGCATTTTAAGCCTCTCTCTCTCTCTCTCTCCCCTTCTTTCTCTGTCTTCTCCGGGAGACATTTGTATTAATTAGGAGCAGGTGATGACTAGCAGAGTGAGCTTGTGCATCAGCAGATTGCCTGAGAGGCTGTCTGTCCTCTCTCTCCTCTCCTCTCCTCTGCTCTCCACCCTTTCCTGTCATCAATCCCCAGGCCTGATTTGCTCCCATGTCTACATGCAATTTGTAGGAAAGAGGTGGAGGTTGGCTTCCTTATCATCCTTCCTTCCTTACCCTATTTCCCTCACTAGATAGCTTATCGTCTGGGAGTCTGTGGGATTTAACTAATTGCAGGTGCATAAAAAAACTGGAGGGAACAAGTCGTTTCACGGCGAGTGAGTTTCTCTTGTCATAGAAGGATGCCGGCACATATGCGCTACATCTCTTTGTGCTGTTCTGTCATTTGTGTTTGTAGTGTTTCTCTCGCTCTTTGTCCTATCTCTGAATCCCCATCTTTAGCACACACACACACACACACACACACACACATACACAGTATGAATTCACATGCACGCTCACACAGATTCACATGTAGACACACACACACACACACACACACACACCGTTCTGTGTTACCACACTCAACTGAACGACACTGTGTTCATACAGTGCTGGTTATCCTGGTTATCTTGGGCAGATGTAACCCAGAGACACGGAGCATGAGCACATTTCTATTTGTTTCTTTCGCAGATGTACACATGTAATCTCAAATGAAATTCCGTTACGCACTAAATGACGAGAAATGGAGAACATCAAAGTCATCTCTCCCTTCCCCCCTTTGCAGTAATCTATCAGTGTTGCAGAGTGCGATGCGGCTACATTAAATCAGATTAAGGCTGTGTGCTGCTGATGCCAGGTAGTCTGATAAGGCAGCGCTGTGGAATATGCTTCTTAATTAAGCCAGACTATTCTCTGCTTCTTCATGGGTGGGGGTGGGGTGGGGAGGTGGATAACATGCGTGTGTTAGCATATGTGTGTCTGTTTATGTGTATGTGTGTATGCAAGCATGTGCTTTTGTGTGTGTGTGTGCATGCATGTAAATGCACACAAATGATAGAGAGAAAACATCAGAACGACATGAAAAGAGGGGAAAAAAATGGCTAGCACACAGCCCTAGAAGCCACATATGCGCAGGCACTGGACTCCAATTCCAACACTATACGCTTTAGTATAGGAATAAAGCAAAATCATTCAGGCGTGCCTGAATGAATTCAGAGAGATTTTTTTTGGCTACATGGACCCTTGTACTTTTCACCACCTGTCCACAGTGATTCACCACGGCCGTGCTTTCCACTCGACTTTCCACTCAACACTGTTCGTTTGTAATGACCCCTCATTCATCACCGAAAACGCCTAGGAGAAATTAGTGGTGCCCCCTTTCAACTCCACTCAGTCCTGCAGCACAGGGTCCAGTTTTATTTACGGGGCCTTGGAGAATTACTGAGATCTGTTTTACAAGCAGCGGAGAGCAAACACAAAGAACAAGTGAGAGGGGGAGTGTAGAGAGAGAGAGAGAGAGAGAGAGAGATGCGTAGGAGAGCTGGTGAGAAAAGTTCAGTGGACTGTACAGCAGATGACAGTGACATGTCATATGGGTGAACCAGTTCTGAGGCTCCAGCGCCACCATTTTCCCCTGGCTTAGCTATGCTGAGAGAGATTTAGAGAAGAGATGGGGAAGAGAGGAGAGAAGAGAGACAGAGAGAAAGCAACATGTGTGTTGAGGCCCAGTGCAAAGTCACGCACAATGTACATACACTACTGCTGCCATCACCATTACCAACACCAACACCACTACCTCCACCAAAACCACTTTCCCCACCACCGTCAACAACATTACCAATACTACCACCAAAAACAACACCATCACAACCACCACCACTACTACCATCAACACCATAACGACCACCACCACCCATACCATCACCACCAACAACACCATCACAACCACCATCACCACCACCCTACTACACTATCATAACCACTGCCACTCATACCACCACCTTCACCACAGACTACAGAGGCCTACACATGAGCATTTTTCTTTCCCTCAATTTACAGGACTCGATCAGCTTTTCCTTGGCTTTTGACTGGAAAGTCATGGCCAGAGGCTATGTGGAGCTTCTCAGTCCTGTCTTATGCCTGCCTGTGCCCCCCTCCCTCTCTCTCTCTGTCTCTATTCTCTCTCTCTCTGGCTCAGTCGCTCTCTTGCTCGCCTTCTCAGATCAAGTGTCTACCCACTCAGAGGCAGGCCTCTGCTCCCTCTCAACTGGTCGCTGGCTGGTGATTCGCGTGGAGTCTAAACTGAAAAGCCTGTCACACTGTCATTATCACTCACTCTGGCCAGGGGGGTCTGTCCAATCCCATCATCCTCTGCAGGAGATGATTGAGAGGAAGGGAAAAAAATAATGTGCCTTAGAGGGAAAAAAAAGAGAATTAAGTCTATTAATTATGCATTCCTTGGCTATTAATGTTGCATGATTTGGGAATCAACAACCTTGCATTATTCAGCTAGGTAAACTGGAGAAACGCAGGTAAGAGAAGGCAGATAAAGAAAGTAAATGAACTCTCAGGGGAATGGCTTTAGGAATGCGGGAGGAGAGAGAGGTATATTTGGCAACCCTTATAAAGGAGAGGGATGACAGACCCAGGGAGGAGGGTTGGAGGGGGGGTAGTGCATACTGAGAGATAAGAGCATAGAGAAAGAACAAGAAATAAGAATGGGAGAGGGCCTGAAAAGCAAAAGCTAAAAAAGAAAGGAGAGGGAGAGAGAGTGAAAAAAAAATAGCAACAATAAGAGGATGGCTTCAGTGTGACTTCTATGTGGCTGTCTGTGGTCTATCCTTTTTTCCTCCTACCACATCAGTAAGAAGCAGAGTGCAGATCCGACGGAAGCCAGCTGAATCGCTGTGGCTGGATTAGGTGCCCAGAAGTCTCTGGAAAGATGATAGCGCCGAATAGAAGCCTCTGCTCCTCTGGAGGAAAGGTCCAGCTGACTCACGTACTCCTCCAGAAATCCCTTCCTCCCTATCACACTGTGCAGACATTAAAGCCTCCCCATTTATTCATGCGAAGGGACGGATGGATAGATGGATGGATGGGTGGGTGGTGAGGTGGTGTGGGGACGGAGGGGTGAAAGAAAGGGAAAAACAGGAAAAAAAGAAAAACGCAACTGCAACAAATTTGTGGAAACGACACAAAGGTGCCGACACCGCAGATACTGGGGCACCATGCCACTTACCCTGCAATCATGGCACAGTGGACACACACACACACACACACACACACACACACACCACACACCTCCCCATTATCCACTTGCAGCTTTTAAAAAGAGCCCAAAAGCTGCAGATTTGATGAGTAGCACATTTTTGCCAACTCAACCAACCCCAGCCTATATTTTTCTATTATTACTCTAAGGCACAGACTGCGCCATTTTATGTTCAGTCTTTTACTTCAGCACCCTGGGTCAACCAACAGAATAGATGCCTTTGTGAGCCAGGAGAGTGAAATGACGAGATGGGGGGGGGGGCAGTGCTTGGCTGGTATTGTTGTTAAAGGACGCGGTGGAAAAATAGTCTGTCCTTGTGACTGAGTGTGTTTCAGCAGATAAAATAAAGGTGGCATTCACAGACTGGTTAGAGACAGTAACAGAAACATATTTCATATTATTCTGGTTGTTCATGTTAACAGATGCTTATAACATATTAACAACACAAACATGTACATTATCTAACCATAACCTAAGCTTTTATGTGTATCACTGAATGACCACAAATATATATAAAATAAAAATATTTTGTGAATTTTTATAGGACGGTTTGCTTTGTGCACTTGTCTGGTTGACTGAAGTCAGCTATATCCTTCAGTGTGTTCATATGGGAAATATGTGGCTTCGGTAGTATTACACCCTGGTGCTCTACTTCTCACAGGCAGGGTAATAAAAGAGGTGGCCCCTCTCTGGTCTGGTCGGCTTTAGCATGTTTTGTCTTTGCCTTTGAAGACTGATTGTGTGCTGCGGGATATGACACACAAATGAATGTTGCCCCCGCTCAGCCAAGAGTGATCACATGCCCGCGGATATAACATATGAAGTAGTGTGCTCCACTCACAATTAAATGTCATGAGCAATAAGTCTGCGTGGAGTGACTGACTAGAGAATGCCTTCACTGCACACTAAGGTCTCTCTCATTCTCTCCTTCCCTTCCTCTCTCTTCCTCTCTCTCTTTCCCTCTCTTTTTCCTCTTATTTTGCACTCTCTCTGTATTTCCATCCACTCTTTTTGTCTTCCAGTCCATCTCCATCTTTCACTCCATCTTTTTCTCCACTGTCTTGTTCATACTTCATTTTCTTCCTTCTCAACATCTTTCTCTCTCTCTACTTGCCTTCTATTTCTTCTCTTTAATCTCTTCGCCCACCTTCCTCTCCCCTCCCCTCCCCTCCTTTCCTCTCCCCTCCTCTCTTCTCCTCTCCTTTGCTCTCCTTCTTCATTCCTCTCATCTTGCCTGATTCCTTTTTCATAAATATCAGTGGGCTGTACCCATTAGATGAGCTGGAGCTCACAGAGCAGATCCCCTGACTAATGTGACCCTAATGGAGGAGTAGGAGAGAGGCCGGGGAGCGCGAGCCAACAAGCGAGTGAATGAATGAGCAAACGAGTGAGGAAGGGAAAGAGGAGAGGAGTGGGTCATGCAGGGGCGTCTATGGTTCTAACACTCCCCCAGGATCTACCACTTACCCTCTTGGAGCTGTTTGTTGGACTTCCATCACTAGTCAAGTCAAGGGAGAGTTAGTCCATCACTAATCAACTGGTACCTTGTGTCTGTTTGGAGGACAGAGCGTTTGCTACCCACGGCTGATGTTGTGCTTGGCGCTGCGCCCACGTTCAGTCAGCTGGCTTCATGCCCAGTTACTTTGCCGAAGTGACAGTGTCATGTTGGTGTGTATAACAAGTGGCAAGGAATATGATTTAGTGAATAGTGACTGTTGGTGAAAGGTGCAAAACGCACAAAAAAAACATCAAAAAAATTGACGGCAGTCAAAGTATCTCCTCTCAAACACACTGACACGCCCTAAAATATTGTTTATGGAGCTCGAACCTCCATCAGCCCTCCCCCTCCCCTTCTCCCGCCAAGCTCAAACTCAGCTCCTATCCCCCCAGAGCCAGCGCTCAAATGTAGTTTGCATGATGCCGCTGGTGGTAGGTGCCCTGGCTGGCTGGGAGATGTTGCGCGAGCGAGCCTGGCGCAGTGGAGGGTGGAGGAGGGGTGGAGGAGGCTAGGAGGGTCCCTACGAGGCCCCAGTGCGCGGGGGCTTTGGGTGAAGCTGTCATATCCTCTGCTCCTCACGGAGCTCCCTCACACTCAGCAGTGCTGCAGAGCTAAAAAATCAAGAGCCTTCATGGGCCCATTCTGCATTAACATTTCATCTCAGGCCTCAGTGTTGGGAGCTGGATTAAACTACTTAGGGTGCCCTGAATAAGAATGCATGCTTGTGTGTGTGTGTGTGTGTGTGTGTGTGTGTGTGTATGTGTGTGTGTGTGTGTGTCCTGTGTTGACTTGTGAGTATTGTTGAAAACTAATATTTCTTCATGCCTATCCAAACATCTGATTGACTTAATGCTTAATTAATGCTTAATTAATGCCATTACTTGAGATTGTTTTTATGTAGACAATTGGATATCCCTTACAAGTGGAATTGACATGAACATCTAGTTGTTTGGAAGAATCCTCCAAAGTAGACACTGAAGTACACATCACTGAGTTGTTTTGTATAAAGTACAATAAATTAAACAATGAATAGGACACTGAATAGGAAAATAGGATGAGTGAAGTTTTCTGCATGGGGGTTCAAGTTAGTAATCCTCCATCTAAGTGGAGACTGCTAGTATCCTTCACCGCAGTTGGAATAAAAAATGGATACAATTCTATGCCTGCAAATAGCTTTTTGTGAGAGACTGCAATGCCTGCTTTAGCCGTAGGCTTCAACTGGTAATGTATGAGGGGAAGGGGATTTCGAAAGGGAGATATACCATCACACACTTGAAACATTTTTAGGGTGCCTCCTGCTTGAGTGTGTGTTTCTGTTACAGATAAGAGCAAATGAACTTAGAAGTACAGACTCAACTGCCATGAACTGTCTTCATGACTGACTGTTGCATGCTAGTTGTGTTCAGTGTTAGAGGGACATTGAGATTCAGCTATTGTTTGGGTCATTGGTAATGGATCCAGTCTAGCAGTTGCAGATGAAAATTACATGAAAGGAACCCACAACAATCTTTGAACTAATGTTGTTTTCAATGAGCCTTATGTTTGAGGAGGGAACTATGCGATCATGTGATATATTAATCATCTGATTGCTCTGTGTTTCATCAATCTGTAGATTCCCTCTGGCGCCCCTCCATACTGTAGCACACTCTTTATGTAGGAGACCAGTGGATAACACCAATTCCCATGCTGCACTGATTCTTTTGAATGCATATTGCTAAATTCTCCGAGAGCTATTTGAATATTTCTGGGGAGGTTATGTGAGTGGGACATTTCAACAGGGATTATTTTTTCCACTCTTGTCAGAAAAGATTTCCCCTCTCGCAACCGACAATGTTTGATGTCAGTTTATGACTTGCTGATATATGCTTTAGAGATTTTTTTTTTACTGAGAAGTTCTTGCATTCTGGGAGACATTTTTTGGAGGAAAAGAGAGAGAGAGAGAGAGAGAGAGAGAGAGAGAGAGGGAGAGAGATAGAACGCATTTGCACGCACGCACAAGAACGCATTTGATCCTTAAAGGGAAGATCTGACAGATCACACAGAATTCACTTCTGGAATGTGTCACATGAAAAGTGCATTAGTCAAAGCAGCGCTGGCAAGTCAAGGAGGCCCTCACATTTAGAGCCTGAGCAGGATTAGTGTCTCTGCAGGCACGTCCCATGTGTTCTGTATTATGGATACGCCGGGTGCTGAAATCCACTGCAATATCTCCCACAGAGAGAGGAGGAATCATCATACCATACAAGTGTATGAGGCACTGGAAAAAGTCCTGTAGGTCCAAACTGACATACTAAAAATGTATGTTGGTTGTGGTCTAGTTGTCTATGGAATGTATTTGGGTAGTTGTCTGTGGAATGTGTTTGGGTAGTGGACAATCAAATGTGTTTGGGTAGTTGTCTATGGAATGTGTTTGGGTAGTGGACTATGGAATGTGTTTGGGTAGTGGACTATCGATCCTCATTCAATCAGTCCATTATGAAAAGACACAGGGAAAACAGCTGGACTTGCCTCACGTGTCTGTTTCAATCAGCGTGTGAGTGGGATGGAATTGTATGTGCTTAGTGTGTCCCTGCTGGCACTTAGTGAGATGTGAGTGATTTGTGCATGTGTATATTCCAATGGGCTTTCTTGGGCTACAAGATGTGTGTTTTTGCTACTTGATTGTGTAATGTGTGTGTGTGTGTGTGGTGTGTGTGTGTGTGTGTGTGTGTGTGTGTGTGTGTGTTTACTTGTGCATGCTTATGCGTCCTTGACTGACGACTGCGTATGTTCTACATGGCAGCAACTGTTAAAGTAAAGACTGCCATCATTAATTCAGCAGTGCTCGTGTAACACAGTCCACCCCCCCTAGGACTGGAACACCCCCACATCTCTGCTAATTAACACTAGTCCTTCCAGGCACACACAACACAACACAACACAACACAACTCTGCCTGGCTGTACCTTACGCTCTTTCAAGGCCTAACTTGGCAGGCCAGAGATGCTTGACGCGCGTAGTTCAGCACGAGCCCTTGTGAGCACCAAGAGAACGTATCAGTGCTCTGAGGGTTGGAATGCTGATGTGAGGACCATACTGTATGTCTGGACATGCTGATGCAGTCCACACAGAGGGGTTTATCGACTGAAGCCTTATTGATTGAAACCCTGCCTTTTAAGTTGGCTGAATATGAACTAGTGCTTGAGTTCATTGCAGACTGATGTAGGTAGGTAGGTAGGTAGGTAGGTAGGTAGGTAGGTAGATAGATAGATAGATAGATAGATAGATAGATAGATAGATAGATAGATAGATAGATAGATAGATAGATAGATAGATGGATGGATGGAAGAGAGGGAGAAAGACAAAAAGGAAGAATCCTAAATCCTAAATAGAATCTGAGAACAGAGTTGTAAGATGTTCTCTACCATATATTTTCAGACATCAGAGCAGAAGAGCATGAGAGCAGAGTAATATCTTATTTAGAAGACAGAGAGGTGAAGAATGCACTTTGTATTTTTAGCAAGACTCAGGAGTGAGTGAAATATCCCTCCTCAAAATAGGGAGGACCTGACAGTAAGCTCTCTTTTGGAAAAGCATGAAGTGTTGTGTTGAAAGCCTGTTATGCCTGAAACAGGCCAGGTAATCCTCTCTTCAGCAGTTCACCTAAACAGTCACCTTTAGACTGCACCATGACAGTTAGACTGTTTGCTACATATTGTTTGTGTATTCATGTGTATTCATACCGGTATCTACAGCTTTAAGCCTTTTTATGTTTCTAGTTGACTGTTCTATAGTGTGCTTTTACTGTATGTTACATAGCTAATGATACTTGGGAGGTACACTTAGAACATGGCAGTTGTTATAGTAGGTTACAAGTAGTAGGTAAACTAATGACAACATAGGTCATAATTATCTAGAATATAGTAAATGTACCTTTCAATTCAGTCACCCTCAAACTAAACTTGCAGGACAGCATAAACAAACAAGTATAAACACAAACATGTCACCCTCCCCATTCTGAGTCCCGTCACAACTCAACATTCCTCTCTGCCAAAGCTGCCTTTTGGATCTAAACATGCTTCTGTCAGTTCTGTCAGGGGAATAAGGGGGAAAAAAATCACCTTTGATGTGAGTTAACTTTCACTTAATTTGGCAATGGCTTTCTCCTACTCGTTCCCCAAATGTTGCTACTGTGGACTGTTTGTCCCCTGGGAAGCTAGTCCAACTTCTACCGGACCAGAAATTAGGGCAAAGACATATTTGCAACATATGCACATCATTATCATGCAAATGCATTCGAATAGAGAGGATGGGCTTAAGAATATGAGCTGTGCTTATAATCACCATTGCAAATAATTGTTTCCATTTTGAATCTCCGTTTAGAGGGGAGAAAAAGATTGAAAATTGAAGAGGCATGGAAAATGTGAATAGCCCCGTAAACAAAAGCCACTCACGAAAAATCCGGCATGTGGGGGGAGAGTGCGATTTCCTTTTTAGCCCCAATAGAATCCAGCGCAGTGAATATATAGCAAATCTGGCTCTACTTCGTCATTATAAAAGACAAAAGCTTCCAAATGGAGAGAGAATGGGAGAGTGACAGAGAGAGTACGAGAGTAGGAGGAAGGGAGGGAGGTAGGGAGGGATGGATGGATGAAGAGTTGGAGGAAGGAAAGAGATGAGGGTGAGAGGAACAAGAGGACTTATGAGCTGAATAAATCCCTGTGGTGACGTTGATTCAGGGGGGCAGAGAGAAAAGATAAAGGCAGGTGAATAATTAATAGTGGATGTAGCGGTGATCTAACCGGATGCGAGGGACGGGGGACCAGCACAGGGGTTTTCATAATGTCAGGGAAGAGAAAGAGGGGGACGACATTCAGGCACAGGGCTCCCTGGAGAGAGAAAAGTGTGTGTGGATGTGGGAGAGAATACATTTTGGTGTGTGTGTGTGTGTGTGTGTGTGTGTGTGTGTGTGTGTGTGTTTAATTGTGTGTGGGTGTGTGTATTCATATGTGTGTATATGTAACTGTGCGAGTGTGTGTGGGCGGGTGTCTTTAAGTGAACTAATGCCCCAAGTTATCAGACTGATGGTGCTCCGATGGTCATTAAAATAATTTCAGCGTGTGCTGGGGATTTGTGGGTGACAGGTTGACAAACAGAGTCTCACCACTAACCCTGCTGGTGCCCCTCCTGAGACTACAACTCCACACAAACCCTGCTGGGGCCCCTCCTGAGACTACAGCTCCACACAAACCCTGCTGGGGCCCCTCCTGAGACTACAACGCCACACAACTAACCAGAAGCCCCGCTCAATAAGAGGCTAAGCGTTGAGCAAGAGTAAAACACACAGAGAGAAAACAGACAGAGCAAGAGAACAGAGAGAGCAGGAGAGGAGACAGAGAGATAGATAGATAGAGAAAGAGAGAGCGAGAGAGAGGGAGAGGTGTTTCAGATCTTATGTGCTTTTCTGAGCAGTGATTACTTATTAGGAGAGCACTGGCTTGGTGTAATGTTAATAATGCAGTTTGATGTCTGTTGAGAGTGAAGATCAGGAGCTGATGAGGGAGCATTAGAACCAGGGCTAGACTGGAGAAAGATGGATTTCACTTCAGCCCTTCCTCCTCATGAACATGCTCTCCAGAGCTCCTGCTTCTGCACTACGCACAGAGTGGACGCAAAAACCCTCACATGTTACTCAAAAGTCAAATTTCCATTTGCATAGAGATTCACTCAGAAAACTGGACTTGGACTAGTTTGGGGGGATTTTGGCGCGTATGTGTGCGAGTTGATTTAATGGTGGCTTTGGAATGACGCATCTGGATGTACTGTGTGTGGATGGATATATTTCACAAGATGAATTGGAAATACAGCATGAACCAGCAAGTAGTCACTGTTAATATTTGTTTTATTGACGGTCCACACAGCAGTGAAGCTAAAAGCCTATAGTGAGTTCATATATGGCCCCCTGCTGTCGAGGGAGGCTGCTGATGTCTGCTGATATACCATTAAAGTGGCTCCCCTATACCTCAGCACAGTGAGCTCCACCAACATGATTGCACTGAAGTCCTGAGAGGTCAACCAAACTCCATAGAACAGAAACTTCATTTTCTCAGCAGTTTACTGTGCAGTATTATCACTCACTCGTTCACTCAGTCACTCGCTCGCTCACTCACTCACTCTCCAGGCTTCACACTCTCTCATTCAGTTTCTTACTTGCTTTTCTCTACTTTAATATTTCACATACCAATACAAAAACACCACACACACACACACACACACACACACACACACACACACACACACACACAAACACACATGCGCGCACACACCCTTCAGTGTGTTTCATGGTACGCTTGCCTTCTTATTTTCGCCCAGGGGGGTAAGCATAGCTCTTCAATTTGCCACGCATTTAGACAGAATTACAGGCTGTTCTGCTGAGAAATGGGCCGAGGGTGGGAGGGGGCCAGTGGGCCAAACATAAACCTCAGGTCTAATGTATATCTTTTTACAGTCGCACCACAGGAAGGATCCTGCTTGTGACACATACCATCATATACATCTGTCTGTGTGTATACATGGACAAACAGACACATATGTAGAGAACATTTGTGTGTCTCCACATGCAAAGAGAATTACTCATGGAGGTTCCTATAGGCAAACAAGCACACAAACCTATACAAACAGACACGGCTCACATGTATACATTACACATGAATGCAGCCTTATATGTGTACGTTTACACACAAATCACACACACACACACACACACACACACACACACACACACATACTGGTGAATTCATGCAAACAAATACATAAAAAAGCATACAAACATGTATGCCCGTAGTGTATACTGATATGTATACTCACTCACGCATACACATACATCAACAACTACATCAGACACACAGCATACACACAAACACACACATACAGAGACAGAAAGCACAAACAGCAGCACACACACACACACTCCACACGCACAGACTTTTAACCCTGGCCTGACGTTCACTGGTGGTCTTCTCGGCCTCTGGGGCAGTGAATGCATCACTGCTATTTAGCCGCTTAGCATTGAACGTCGCGTTAGCATAATGCGAAAGGACCCCCTCCTCAACACCCCCTCCCCCTCCCTCCCCCTCTCCCTCTCCCTGCGAACAAGCTTAGCCGTCTGGCCCCTCCATTTAGCATGCTGATTAGCCCTCATTCTCCGCAGTCCAACTCTGTCCCTGTCATCTTGTGTGCCCAGGCGGCTGTTTGGCTTTTAGCTACATAGACTCCAACCCCCAGTGTGAGTGGCAGGGAGGACATGTGCTGTCTTTGGATGTGTCACCGGGGGAAGGAGGGGGGTGGGGGCGGTGTGGGGTGCGGGTGCTGTGCGACGCTCAGGGCCCTGCTTGCTTTATGAGGCTGCCAGGCCTGGCGGGTGGATGAGGAGCCTGACACTGGCTCTGTCTCCAGAGCTGGTGCAATGCCATTACCCCTCCATGCCCACAGGGGGTGCTCTGTCCTGTCCTGTCCTGTCCTGTTGGTGCCTGTCAGTTAGATCCATATTAATATCACTAATGTGTCCTTGCCTGTCCTCTAATTGCCGTGAATATATGCGCGGGGCAGATATGCAAAGCAAGATGTTAAATTGCTAACTCTGAGGCCTGCATGCCACACACACACACACACACACACACACACACATACACACACACACACACACACACACACACACTACCCATATCCAAATCCCCACATTTAAACATATTGGTGGCACAATATAATGTATTTAACATATGTGTTAAATTGTTGGTGTGATCCATTTTGGTATAATAAATTTAAAAAAATCTTTAATGTATGCTTACATTTTCCAAGCTTGTTATTACTGCTTGCTGGTTGGAGAAGAGTCAGTGCTTATATGGCCAACACAAGTCTCTCATTAGTGCTATCCATGGAGCCCCTTTTCAGTCAATGAAGTATCTCAAACATAGCATTACTGATATAAACAAGTCAAGGACTTGCCTCACTGGCAAAATGTCATGGTTGATAGAGAGCAATAGATTCTATATTGATTCACAGAAAACATTTACTTTGGAATATTAGGTAACGCTTTACTTGACGAGTGAATGCTTAACACATTCATCGCAGATGTATGTCATATGACATTCATGAATTCGTATGGTGTAGGTCATACGACATGCATGAAATATTTAGATGTGACACGATCAAGTTACAGGTTCAAAACAAAAACAGCAATGCTGCTTTTAAACAATTAGACTTTGATATGTTATCTTTTCATTCTGTCTTTCACATTTATGAAGGTTTGGGTATGAATGTTGAGTTATGCCCTATGAAATGGTCATGAATGCTTCGTAAGCAATTTATGACAGCTGCTATGAATGTGTTATGCACTCATCTGTCAAGTAAAGTGTTTTCTCATGTTAATCTGTGAGCTGATTGACCCTGTACAAAAAAAATCGGTCATCTTGCTAAGGCCTGATAAAATGAAAATTACTGAAATTCACTGAAAATTACTGAAATTTAAATAGTAGGACACAGGAGGGAATTTCTTGACATTAGTTTTACACAACTTACACAAGTACACACCAACCCAAACTTGCAACCTTTGCCCTCTTATTTAAGTATACTAGTGGAGGGTTAAGGAAATGGGATAAGACTATCAATTAAGTTAAACTATCAGCTAACCTTATGACACCAAGATGCAGGCTATAGTTGACTTTGTAACAGTAATATTGCTATAATAATAGAGTAAGGTCATTGAAATGCCCTTTCCAGTTTCCTATTGTGGTGAGTGGATAGACTATATATATATATATATATATATATATATATATATATATATATATATTGTAGCTTCGCCTCAGTGGAGTCAAGTGCTTTAAGATAGCTTTTAAGATGCATTAAAGCTTTCAGAGCAGGACATTCCTTCACCTTCCCCTCCATAGCCACTGTATGCATAGCCTGCTGGGAAACAGCACCCAGGCTGGATGGATTCTCTATTATGCCACAGTGTTACTAACTGTTCCTCCAGGACTTGAAAGCTGAACATTTTGATACGCCTAATACCCTTGCTACTTCACCACGGGAGATAAGGACTGTCATATCGTGGATATAATCCCAGCAGTGAGACTTCATGACAGTGTCTTATTGGTCTGGCCAAAACACAAACATTTTACTCCTAAAAAACAACAACAAAAAAATCCCTGTCACACCAGTATATGAGCAATGAGGTCTGCCATAATTATGGGCCATATTGACTTGGCTAATAATGAGTGGGGGTCCGGGTGAGCTCGGCAGGCTAATGAGGTAGTTTCAAAGGGAGGCTGAGGTCTCTGACACCTCTCATGGCTCACAGGTTTTAGCTTTGATGCATTAGGCGGAGGGCTGAAGAGATGACTCGTTTTGCATTAGCAATCGTTAAGAGCCACGTGATGATGAGGAGTCTCAAGAAGGAGGCGAAAAAAAAAAAAAAAAACCTGATTCTTTTGCGCTAAGCTGAGTGAGGGGTGGGCTGGCATGTGCCGTGTTGTTAGGCAGAATGGGGGGGGGGGGAGGCTTACTTTCAAACACAAACATTAAATAACAGGGAATGTCACTCAGTTTCTTTCAAAAATGTCAAAAAAAGATAGTGTGGTTCAAGGTTTGTCTCATAGGTGGTCTATGTGCGGAAGAGTGTGCTGGGCCCAGTTCTTGCCAAATCGTGCAAATTCGAAATCAGTCCACCAAATTCTGAGTCCATTGTTGTTTATGTAGTACTCAAGCAGTGGCCCCTTCAGTTAGTAAGCTTAAGACTGATAACGCAAAACAGAGGACCTGTTACTTAAAGGGGAAATCTGGTGTGAATCAGTCAATAGCCCTGTTGTTTAAGGTCACTGAATGCTGTCTGTAGGAAAAAGAACCAGAAAATCTGATGCAACATAGACTGAATAACAAACCGATAGCTAATGTTAACTGAGTGGGGCATAGCAAAATGTAACTGAAAATAAATCAGCAATTGGTGACTTCTAACAACACGGCTATGTAGTGATTCACACCGGATTTCTCCTTTATGCCTCTGATAGATATGACTGTGAAGCCACAATATATTGTGTTTTTTTCTTTATTTTTTTTTTAATTTAGTATTTTCTTGAGGCTTGTTAAGAGCAGATATAGGCCAAACTACATTTAATTTCAGCATACCAAATGTTCTGTTCATCTCCTAAATACATTCACCACAGTAGGACCTCCTGTGTAAGTCATAAATAAAAAACAATTCTGAGAAAATATTCATTAAATGATAAAGGTTACTATTCTGACACATTGCTAAGTGTTAACTCTAGGAACATGAGTCAGGGAGTGGAGCACTGCAGGCTATTCATCCAAACTTTCTCCCACTGAGAAAACGTCTCGAACTTTTAGCCCCGACACAACAAAATTAGACCGTGACCTGCACCTAATGACAAAACGCATTAACAAAATTCGCATGAAAGCTTGTTTATGTTTCTCCCTCGCCGTCAATCAGAGTGAGCCCAGTTTTCTCTCTCTAACCCTCTCTCTGTCTCTCTCTCTCTCTCTCTCTCTCTCTCTCGCTGGCAGTGATTGGATTGAGAGAGACTGGCGAGGATGGCACGGCCGTGCTGAGAGAACCCACACACCCCTCAGCATTTTGCATATTAAGGTTAATTTGAAGTGATTAGGATAAGCAGTGGGGTGGGTTGTCATGGGGACGACGAAGCCAGCAGCCGCCCCAAGGACTGGTGTGTGTGTCTGTGTGGGGTGTGTTTGTGTGTGTGTGTGTGTGTGTGTGTTGGGATGGGAGGGGGGGGGTGCAATCCTTGTACCGGTGAAGAGTGCTTTGGCGTGCTTTGTTTTAATGTCAGGAGAGACAGGTCATGTGACCCTGATGCTTGATAACGTCGCTGGATCCTGTAGAGTGTCACGCTTGAAAGGACAGTCAAATTGACAGGCGATGGAATGCCGCCCTTTCCTCCCTGCCTATGTTGGCCTCCCACTGTGTCCTCATAATTGTTTCTAATGCCAGGAGAGAGTTTGGAGCTGTAACTCTTGCAAACAACAATGCCTTAATTCTCAGTCTGTCTCTATGTAGATTTTAAAGCAATGTGTTATTTCTGTCATTTTCTTGGAACTGGATGTTAGCATACGGTAGGTGGTGCCTTGGGCTGTCAATGACTAGTATCATGCCAGGGAAAGTCAAGCTAACTAATGAACATGCAGTCCACTCCAGGTCCTTTAATGATTGTGACTACTTACAGCACCAGAGAAAGAAAGCCATGAAGCATGCAATCAAGTCCAACTGCTGTTAGAATTGAGATTGAGTTTATAGTGAAAAGCCATGGTACTAAAAAAGCATACTTACTTCACTGATATAAAACAATGCAAAATATGGCAATTTCAGGTACAGTGCCTTGTTTATGTGTGTGTGTGTGTGTGTGTGTATGTGTGTGTGTACATCATCTAGCTTCGATGGAAGTTGTGGAGAAAAATATAGACATCAACAAAGAATGTCTCCACACACAAGTAGAGTGGCATTACACACACATTACAAAGACTTTGAAGTC
>PYXC01000992.1:425000-430000 GCA_015244755.2 Tenualosa ilisha | reverse complement strand
TGAGTGTGTATCTCTCTCTCTCTCTCTCTCTGTGTGCGTGTGTGTGTGTGTGTGTGTGCTATTTTCCAACCTCCAAATACATCCTGTGTCCGTGTGTCTGATAATCTAAGTTCTGTGTGATAATAGACTGGGAAGGGTCGATGTAATTTCTCCTCTTTGCAAACAATCTCTGATAGTTCTCACTTTGAGGCCTCTAATCACCCTTGTTTGTTCTTTATGCCCTGATTCTTGGAGCAATACTGTGCCCTTCAGCTATGTTCTCTGATTAAATATATTCAATACACAGGCAAAGTGGAAAAAAGCAAAACCCTCACTAGCTGTAAAATTGATTTCAGAATTCACAACACGCATGAAGAAGAGCGGTGCACTAGCAGCTCTGGGTGGTGATGAACACAATTGATAATGCAAATGAATGATAGAAGCTGATGTTTGTTTACCAAATGGAAGGAGGGGTGAGAGAGGAGGGAGAGACAGAAAGAGAGAAAGAAAGAAAGAGAGAGAACAAGAATTAAAGAGCTAAAGAGAGAGAGAGAGGCAGAACGAAAGGAGAGAAAGGGAGAGGGGAAGCAGAGAAAGAGACAGATGGAGTAAATGAGAGAATGGGAGAGAGAGAGAGAGAGAGGAGTAATAAAAAAGAGACTAAAAAGAGGGAAGAGGAGAATAGACAGATAATTGTCTCTGTGCCCACAGGCCTTGTGGGGTTGAAATTTCCCCCTTGTCTCCACTTACTTCCCCTTTTCCCTCTTTTCCTCCTCTGTGCTGCCATGCCTGCTTCTGTCTATTTGTTTTAATTAGCTTCCTTCAGCTGGAACATCGCAGCAGTTCTAGGAAGGCTAACAGGATTAAGAGGCAAACCGCACATCCCCTCTCTCTCTCTTTCCCTCTCTCTCTCTCTCTCTCTCTCTGTCTCTCGTTCTCACTCTCTCACCCTCACTACCCGCCCGAGATGCGGCAAAGAGGCCATTTCTATGGAAATGCAATGTTTACACGCATGGGAGAAGTCTATTATCTGCCGTTTTGGGCACGTAAAAGCGGACGACAGGGTGTGGGCTCTTTTCTCCCTCCCTCTGTTTGAGTCCTCTCAATTCTGCACCCCTCCTTTCTCTTTTTTTGGTTTGCTCTACCTCTTCATTGCTCCTTCTGTTAGTCTCTCTCTTTCTCTCTCTCTCTCTCTCTTTCTTCCCCTCTCACTGAAACACTGTTTTTCTCTTTTTCTCCTGCCGCTGCTGCTCATCCATAGGAAAAACAAATTGTGTAAATGTCCTTGTGCTTGATTACACACACTACCCCCTCTGGCTGGATAACTGTGGGTATATCTGGAGCCATCTCTCTCACATCTGCCTCTGCACATCATTCTGCTGTCTCTCTCCCTCCCGTTCTCTCTCTCTCTCTCTCTCCTCTCTCTCCCTCTCTCTCTCTCTGTGTATAACATGGGGATTTGTTTTTGTAGTCATATTGTATTTGACTATGTGTATGTGTTGTTTGTGTGTATGTACTTATGATATTATGTGTATCTGTGTGTGCACATGTATGTGTGTGTACGTGTGTGTGTGTGTGTGTTGTGTGTGTGTGTGTGTGTGTGTGTGTGTGTGTGTGTGTGTGCATGTGTGGTGTCTGCTGGGGGTGGATGCCTAAGACAAAATAGACCCTGTTCACCTTTAATGGATTTAAGCAGAGCTGGTGGAATTGCGTGTCTTCTTAGGCTTGACTGCACCTCTGTGACCTGTATGAGTTGGGGAGGAGATGTTGGGGGTGGGGTGTGTGATGTGTGATGTGTGTGTGTGTGTGTGTGTGTTGTTGGGGGGGGGGGTGGGGGACTGTATCAGATGGTGGTGGGGGGGGTGGGGCATGCTTGTCTGGTGTCTGGAGTCAGACTCAAAAGGAGTGGTGGGTAATTTGTGTTGAGTCTCTCTCTCTCTCTCTCACCCTCTATCTGTTCTTTCTCTCACTCTTCCTGTCTCTCTCCATCTCCTTAAGAGCTCTCATCGTGGAGAAGATCCTTCCTAGGTAATCACAGGCAACCTCACACCATCAGAATGAAATGTGGCAGGAGGACTGATGCAATTATAGTGAGAGGTTACTGGAGATAAAAAAGCATCAGTCTCTTTAAATAAAACATGTAATAGGACATGAGCAAAAATGAAACCCTCTCCATAATGCCCTTAAGAGAAATCAAATTTTCTTCCCAAAAACACATCTTGTAGACTAGATTAGTTAGGTAGTGATGGAGTCCTTGGACTTGCTAATGTTTCCATAGCTTAATGGGCTGGCTAAGAGTGCTTTGTGTCTGTAGCAATGCTCAAATTGTAGTTTTCAAATGCATTATAGCAGAAGCGTACAGATCAATCCCAAACGTTCGATCACATGACCTGCCCACGGGCAGCAGACACAGGTCAATGGTCACTCTGGATCTCCCAGGACAAAAACAAATTGCTGCCTGTTTTCATTTGAACTGTAGCCAATAGGCATCATTCATGGAGAGGACCATCTAGCGGTGAATAATTCTTGATATCCAGCAGAACATGTAGTGTGATTCCCAATAGGCACCTTTATTCCGCTATAGTCGAAACAATCAGTAAACATTGGTCCCTTAGAATTGAATGCAAAGTTAAGGCTCAGTAATTTTTTTTCACCCCTTATCTCACCAAGTACCAAAAGGATTTTCATTTGGTTTGGTTTGGTGCTCATGTGTACATCATGCAGTGCTAGACTCTGGGTCAATGCTTGGACATTCTCTGTGATATACTGTGTGAAGGTTCTTTGCATTGAATGAGGCTTGAGTATGCTAACTAGGACAAGCCTAGACTAACCCTAACCATAGACTATGAAACCCTCTTAATCCTTAACCTGACTTTAGTCTTTGAACATTTTTAACAGACAAAACTCAAATGGTAATAACAAAAGCCTTCAACAGAAGCCTACAGAAAAGCATTACACCTATGTTCTATAATGATCACATAATGAGCATGTTTGCACTGAACATGCCTAAGTACATGGATCCATTGTTTTTGGGAAACTCAGTCACTCTTTTAAATTCAATGAAACCCAACCCAACACCAACAAACCCAAAGGGGAGGAATGGAACCAAGGCCCATGTTCTTCTGGTGTTGATGGCTCTCTCACAAAGTGTTTCCTCCATCGAGCTGCTGCGATGTGGACAGGTGTCCACTCGTCCTGGGCCCTGTGAACTCAGCCTTGTGTTGACTAGCAGGCCAGCGGCGCCATCTGTTATTTGTGACATGCCTGAGCTGAACAAACACAGGGACGGAGAGGTAATGGTGTGCACAAAGAGGGCTGCGACCTTGACACTGTTCAGGGTGTGTGTTCCAGGGAGTGAGCATAGAGGAGAGAGATAGAGATAGAGAGAGAAAGAGAGAAAGAGAGAGTGAGGGGAGACGGGGTGGAAAAGAGGATAGATGGATGATGGTCAGTGTAGAGTGTGATTTTTTTTTTTTGTTTTTTGTTCACACTGGAAAAATACTTGCATGTGTTGCCAGGCAACAACTGTGCCTCCATGCCTCTGACAGGATGAGGGATCGAGTGTCGGGGCAAAAGTGTCAGTTTCAAATGTGTGCAGGAAAAAAAAAAGCAAAAAATAAACAAATAAAATGAAAATATGGGCAGTGGGCTTTTTGACCCTGCAAATCCGTGACGGCTAAGGCTGTTTGCACAGCTTACAGTATGAATCTCTCTCGCTTCGCTTTTGATCACTGGCCTTGAAACATAAATTACCCAAGCGGTCACTGCCCTCTCCCGTTTGAAATGGGCTCTGGCTCGGATGGACTGGGGGGCTTGAGCTTTACGTATTTCTCTCTCTCTCTCTCTCTCTCTCTCTGTCTCTCTGTCTCTCTCTCTCTGGACATAAAACATCCCCACAGATTTAATTTAATGTCCACACCTCCAGCCTCTCGCCCCACTGGCCTGGGTTATGGAGGCGGTGAGAGGAGAGGCGGGGGGTGGCGGGTAAAGAAGAGGCTGGCTAGCTAGAGAGAGCCAGAGCTCTAGTCAAAATCATTAGCGGCTTCATTACCTTCCAGTGTGTAGAACGGCAGCGAATATAATGGACAAACATAGAGAAAGAAGACCGATAGGTAGAGGGAGAGAGAGGGATGGAGAGACATAAGCTACTTGAAAAAAGAAGCAGAAGCCCTAATGAATCACAGATTTAGAGAGAGAAAAAGAGGACAAAGAAAGAAAGAAAGAAAGACAGAAAAAAGAAATAGAGCAGGCTGTTGTTATACAGCATTTGGTCGGCGCTGGGTGTTTACTTGTGTAGTTTATCTCACCCTGTCAGTGCAATAATGGTGGTAATGGTCGGGAGCCTGAAGCACCGGGAGTGGGACGCTGAAGCACCCGGACTCTTCTAGATTGCATCCGTCTTGAGTGGTTTTATGGCTTGTGAAATAACTAGCTAGTTCACTGGAGCACTGAGGCTTCTGTCTGTGCATCTAACACCGAAAAAGAAAAAAAAAATCTGCAGAGAAAATTGAAGAGCTCTTGAGTGTGTCCACTACACCAAGTCCTCACAGTGATAGAAGGATGTTTGCTACCTTAGGCAATGTGTATAGTATATTTAGACAACATGTACTGTAGGTTTGATTACTCTCTGTGTGATTTCTGTTTTCAGCATGATTACTGTGTGTCACTTACCTTGTAATGGCACAAGGCCTTGACACTGTAAAGCTCTGAGCACTGGAGTAGAGTAAGGACATTCCCCTCAGTGTCCCTCCCTGTCTTCTCCGCTGCTGTCGAGTGGGTGCTGTTTGTCTGTGGCATAGCAGACCCATGGCCCTGGATGGTATGCAGTCTACACAGACCTCCATGTAGTCCAGCAAACGCTGAATACAACACAAAGCTCAAAAAAAGAAAAGTTAGCACAATAGCTCAAAAATGGGAAAGTCATCCTTTCACTGTTTCACCCAAAATTGATTTCATAGTATTTATTAACACTGACTTCATCAGGCACAGCAATCCTGGCCAAAACTTAAGCCCCATAGGTC
>PYXC01000992.1:412500-422500 GCA_015244755.2 Tenualosa ilisha | reverse complement strand
AGACAGTCGGCTCGTCATTGACCCCATACCAAGAGCCTATTGTAACTGCCAGTAAACCGTCATCTTCGGCACTGCAATGAGCCTGCCACTACGTCAATAGGGGCCGCCAAAACATTAAGCGATTCTGAGAAAAGCCCTTTACCCGTTACAGTTATAGGGCGTTTGACTTGAGTCATACAATTGAAGCTCATGGTGTTTTTTTTCACGGCAGTGCTTGCTTATTTTATTGCTTCACAGTTACGAAATAAAAGGCATTAAATGCATGTATGCCTTGACAGTAAACTCACTTTTCAATCACAAAATAACGAGCATGACTCGAGTAAGCTGTGTTGCTGTGGATTTATTGGGTTTTTCACTGTTACTGTGAATTTTGAATGAAACTGCTTCTTATTTCAAAGTCTGTATTTTAACACAACTCGTCTTACTAATTGCATGACTATGTGAGAGTTTAAGGCGGCTGCCTCGCATTGGCGTCGGACTGTTGTGTAAAGGTTTTCAATTGGCGGAGGATCAAGGGAGTCCAGTCATTCAGCGCTGTCTGACTACACTCACACACAGCGATGGCACGCCGCGCAGAGCGAGCACCGGAGTGGGCTTGAGCTCCGTTCGTGTGAAATTTAAAATGCGTTCATTGCATTCAATTTGGTCTGTGAGTAGGTGCTGGGTTTTCCATTTGTCAGTGGATAAGCGAAATAGGATTCGTTTGCTTGACAACTGGTGGAAGAGACATCAGGGGTAAAATTCCGCAAGCAAAGAGCAACATGACAACGTTTAAAATTCGATAGATGTAGGAAAAGAAATAGCTTATCAGAGTTCACTGGACTGATTGACACGTTTTCACATATTTTTCTGAAGACTTGGGCGATGATATAAGGCGAAGGGGGAAAAAAGACAGGTAGATGGAGACGTTGACTTGTTATTGAGAAACCACTTGACATCGTACCCAACACGTTGCGTTTTCGAGAAGGATGGAGTAGCTCAATTTTGGTCTTGTATCTAAACAGTCAATCGACAGCCACCGAGAACTTGAAGCTGAGAAGCGCTTGTATCAGCCAAGGAGTGAAATCACCCAATCTGCAAGTTGGTTGAACTAGTAGCCTAGTGTCCTGAGTTTGTGCACTCGTAAACGTGGAGGTTACTATGCCACAATGAATCTGCTGCAGTTTCTCATCCTCTGTGGAATTTTGCATGCCCAAGTAATAGGTAAGTTGAATTTAAGAGTTAACCAATTTACAGATTAAGTTGTGAAAATTATACTATGTTGGTGAAGCAAATATCGCAAGCTTGCTATGCAACAGTTTATTGAATCTTTTTAGGAACAGAAAGCTCATGTGACCATGGAAGCCAGAAATTGTCTTCGCTTGCCTTGACAGCAGTTTGCATTGATTTCACTCATTCTTATCAAAATATAGGCTGGGGAATTGCACAAAAAGGCTATACGGACCTAAAGCCTCTGGGTCCATCAAGACCACTCAATTGACGCGGGTTGCATTGCAAGTAGCAGCCATTACAGATACTGAAGTATCAATTAACGTGATGCGCTGCGGCAGGATTTAAATTAATTCGTGCAAGCTTTAACGGGATCGTGATTCAATTACTCACTTTCATACCTTCAGTTCGAGTAATTTCATTAATTCGTCTGGCAGAGGAGAAATTATAGTGTACCATATCAAATCAATTTAATGTCTTAATGAAAGAATGAAATCTGAAATATTTCAGATTGGTGGCTGGACTTTGTTAAGCCATCCTTGCCCAATATCTTCCCAAGATGCCTTTCTCATGGCAAAATATTGTGAGTGTTCTTTTCAGTGTTTGAGTGCATTGTAGTTGTTTCTGCAGAGCTTCAGTGATTTAGTAAATTAAGGATTGATTAGGATGTTGACCTCCTTTAGCTTCTGGTTGTCTTCGGTAGATAAGCCTAATGTGTTGATGTGGCATACTTCCATTACCTGAACATTTTTTGTGGGAGAGCCTACTTTAAGCATGACAGGTGTTTTTCACTCATGTCATGCATTGTTTGCATTGTGGTTTCACCTTACTTGAGAGTTTATGGCTTTGGCAGCTACGGGAAAACTCACCTCTGTCTGTCCCTGTCACCTATGAAGTCATACTGTAACACCACTGTCAAATGTTACCCTAGCCCACACAGTTCTTTGAAAGCAGTCTTTTATCCATGGGAGACTCCTTTATGCTCATACTAAGCACTGGCTATTTTGCCTGTAATTGTAGTAGGGGCTCTCACTTCATTTAAAAGTCATATTAGCCGGTAGGTCATGGTTCACGGCCTTCAGTCAATACGTGGGTCCCAGTGAAGACAGGCAGACAGTCTTCACGAAGGAAATTTCTCTAAATTCAAAACGTCCTTCATACGCTCTGCAGCAGGAATAATATAAGACGCCATAGGAACAGGAATAATTATCGTTTCAGGCCGGTTCAGCGCTCCGTGGTTGTTCCCAGGTCAACTTAAACAGGAAAAAGCTGTGATTCATTTTGTCTTATCATCTGATTAGTTGATGGTGTGTTTTACCTGTATAGGATAAGGACAAAGTGAAATGGGGCTTTGAAGGACTATGTAATGTCTGTTTTCCCATTCTTATCAAATTGAGTTGATAGAAAAGATATTTCTGGTGCTATGTCTTTAAGTGGATAGCTAGAGAAATGCCTGTCTTTTTCCTCAAAGCTGAATTGGCTGAGAACATGAAACAGTTTTATCACTTTTAAGATGTGAAAAGCGAAACTCTGTCAGGGTGAATACATGCGGATAAAAGAGCATGAAACAGCCCTTTTTTCTGCTGGGCTTCCCACCTACAATTTTCCAGTTGAACTGCTCAGTATATTTCAGGTTTATTATGGAGGCATGTAGTTTGTGTTTTCTGTGCTTGCTGTCCATTTGTATGAAAATGGACAGAAAATGACTGTTCATGTCGTTGTCGATGTCAAAAGTGCTAAGTCGAGTATTTTTTAATGCCAGAACATCTAAAATTACCTAGAAATAGAGACTGAATGTGAAGAAACGGCCAGATTGATGCAGTGTCAAAACACCAGAGCTTTGTGTTGTTCATACAAACCTAAACCCTAAAGTTAGCATGCAATCCAATTAGTGCAGAGCTGGGTCTCCTGTTATCATTCTCTTTATCATGGGGGGCTGCTGTATTACATACAAGACAAGTGAATGCAAAAGCTGTGTTCAAGACAACTCCATAAGAAATCCACATAGTGGAAAGTGCATAGTGAATAGTTCAACCCTTTCTCTCTAAAGACAACACACAAAAATGTCTCTGAGTGCCAAGGGGTGTCTAGGCCAATTACACAAAGTGTTACATACTGGATTCTGTTACATATAGTTCCGCTGGTTGGGTATAATCGTTATGTGTTGGTACATCAAACGCCATTCCCAATTTCAAGGTGGCAACCAATGTAAGGCAACTGAGATTCAGTGCAAGCAAAGCTGTGTATATCATTTTCTTGAGTAACATACACCAACAATAATGTGTAGGGATATATACAGCCAACTAATTATCAAAGGATGGCCAGTGACCAGAGAGGATAACATAGACCATCAAGTCCTGACTACCAGCCATATTCAATAATATTTCAATGCATTACAATGGTAATTTGTGCCATGTGCATTATTTCAAAATGTGTGTTTTTGAGGGTTACTTTCATCCAATTGCTACCAAATTTGGTACTTATTCAGCCAACAGACACACAACTTTTTGCTATTTCACTTTTTTCATATCATGCAACACTGAAGCTGTAAAGGACGTTATGCAAAAAGTGTCTGGAATATGAAAATTCTTAGCAAATTTATGTTAAGTAGTAAATGTAAATGATATGTAAATTCCATGACAAACATATTTGTGTAGCCTAAGTATTTGGCTTCATGGAAAAAACAGATACTTTCCCTGAGAAATCCTTAAGTATGCTTAGGTACAGTACAATGAAATAGTAAAGGAGTAATTTTTGCTGATTTTTGCACAGTCTGGAAAGAGTGAAGGCTTTGTGGCCTTGAAAACTGAGAGTTAGCTTCCCCAATAGCAGGCAATGGCAACCTCTGCCCCAGATTTGGCCCAGTGTTGGGGTGACGATACCTTGCGGTCCTTTCTGGACCTCTGCCAGATCAGGGCTAGACCCATGCTAGGCCCGACCTGCACTTAGTTCCGCTGAGCTGGCAGCCTGGGAAGGATGAGACAAAGCCCTACATCTGCCTAGACATCACGGCTCTATTTGCCTTTGATTGCTGTGTTTGAACTGGCAATGTTAAGATTGATTATCCCCCCCCCCAACCTACACACACACACACACACACACAGATCACAGGGCTAATTTAAAGGATATTGCTATTATGTATGCATGCATGAGGAGATAGTATCCTCTCAGTGGCGTTTTCTTTTTTTTATTAACACATTGTAAATTATTAATGACAAAGAAAATTACATTTAAATGGCGCTGCTGTTGGCTGTCGGAGAACAAGGCATACAGCAGTTATTGTTATGACTGTTGCCAATTGGCTTTTTGTGGGGGAGAATTGGTCTCCTATGCAATTGGATGTAGCGGGGTAATGCCACCTGAAATGGATATGACAGGCCGTTGGGTGCGGATGGCAGAGAGTGCTATAGAGAGAGAGGGAAAGAGAAAGAGAGGGAAAGAGAGAGAGAGAGAGCTGTTTCTTGTATGCTTGTGTTCTGAGTTTAGCCCGGACTCCAGGAAATATCAGTGAAGCATGGCAAGTGACATTTCTGCACTAACGTGGCCACTGTACCGATGCCCATTCACATGAAGTACAAAGCGGTGAAAAGACACTGGCTGTCGCAAATATGCATGCATGAACACTCACATGTAGACACACGCACACAGACACACATTTTACGCAGGTGTACACAGACATTCACATAGCGGCAGCTTCACTGGCTAAAAGCATATTAATGCTTCTAATTTATTCTGTGTTATAGCTGGTCAGTAGTGCTTGTTTTATGTGATTGATGGGTTTGCAACCTTAATCTTATGAGGTCAAAGTGAAATGGACTGCGCCTCAAGTCACTACCTACACTACACTATTGAACAGCTTACTGAAAGATACCTTCCGTGTGCTTTCGGACAATCTTTTATGTTATTACATGTTTATTACTGCTTCTGCTGCTAATGCAGTGAGATGAAAGGCAAAGACATTTAAAGCATAATCCTTAGATGAGGAAGACCACAAACACTAGCTGTTGTGGTAGTTCTAGTCCCCCCCCCTCAGTGTATAAATTGTTTGGGCAGCCGTATGCGCAGAGACCACCAAAGGGATTAATGGAACGAGAGCCGTTTACTAGCGTGGCCGTGTCGCCTTGTTTCGTGTTGCTGGCCGAGTGAATACAGGCTTGCTGCGCTCCATTAAAAAAGACGGCTGAGCGAGATGAGGAGGGGGGGGTGGGGGTGAAGGGGGAAGGAAAAACTGACGGACAGCAAGGGATGGGGGGCATGGTGGAGGGGGGGTCAGCACACATGACTGGTCTGAACATGAGGCATTAGTTGATCTGCACAGTATTGTCTGGGAGTTACACTGGTGGTTTTGTGTGTGTGAGAGAGAGAGAGGGAGAGAGAGAGAGAGAGTAGGGGTGGATGTGTATGTGTGTGTGTGTGTGGGTGTGTGTGTGTGTGTGAGAGAGAGAGAGAGAGAGAGAGAGAGAGAGAGAGAGAGAGAGTAGGGCTGATGTGTGTGTGTGTGTGTGTGTGTGTGTCAGAGAGAGAGTAGAGGAGGAAGTTTGTGTGCATGTGTGTGTGGGTGTGTGTTGGGGGTGGAGAGGGGTGGAGGGGTCTGTCGCTCTAGGGAGTTCTGAAGCAATGCCAGACGACAGGATTTGACTAAACCCTGCTGCTGGAAACAGAACTGGGCCCCTAGAATGAGATTGTGCTCCTCTTGTTTCCTTTTACTTGTTGTTATTGTTGTTTATATGGAGGTGTCGAGTCGGGGGAGGGGAGGGAGGGTTAGAGAAAGGCCATTGAATTTGTGTCGTCTGTGTCTGTGTGTGTGTTGGGTGGTTGGGGGGTGTGTGTGTGTGGGGGGGGGGGGTGCCATATTGGAAATGTAATTGAACTTGCTGTTTCCACTGTAATGGAATTTCATGTTGTTCATTTGTGGGCCAGTGGTCATCCTCCCAGTGGTTTAATCTGGACAAGTATTGTGTGTCTGCCACAGCTTGGGACTGCAGCTTTCCCTAGAACCCCCGCGAGAGACAGACACAGAGAACAAGGGCTTAAACTCTGAGCACGCAAAACCTCACATATCGGGCTTTTACTCGGCTAAGGCACCAGGCATTTCCATTCCTGTGTCATGTAAGCCTGCCAGAGGGATATTATCCCAGTAAACAAGAACATCTCCAGCTGCAGTGACTGCATGAAAGGCCAAATAATGGAAGCTAAGCTAAGTCTTCCTTCCTATGCGGCCAGAGGAAATGGGCTATTTTGTTTACCAGAACCAAGTGCTGATTGTTATACTTTGGCAGTATGAAAGCTTTAGCATTTGCTGTTGAGATAGCGGTGAGCTTATAATTGGTGTAGTGGATCTTGAATGACCCAGCAGAGAGCTGAAGAATGAAAAGTGAGCATATTTAAGTGTTTGGGAATGTCATTTGGGTTGGCTTGGGAGAGGTGAGTGGAGTTGGAGTGCTAAGAGGATGTTGTTGATGGTTGGTGAAGGAAGCCCAAACACACACACGCACACTCTCACAAACACACACATATACTCCCACATGTACCTTCCCATGCCCATTGTCCCTCCACCCAAAACAAGGGCTGATTTCCTCTCCTCTATCTTGACTCTTCTGGACTCTTGGTCTTCTCACGCTTTCATCTGACAGCTGACATGAGGTATGAGTTCCTGTGGAGAGGAGAGAGAGAGAGAGAGAGAGAGAGAGAGAGGGAGATGGAGAAAGAGAAAGAGAGAAGAAAGAGAGAGTGAGAGATAGTGAAGCTAACAAACCAGTTAACCCCTACAGCCGGGGCCAGTGACTTTATCACTGCCATCAGTGCAGGAGCCTAGGCTGCTGTGGTGCTATGGAAGAGTAGGACACTACCAAGCCCAACATGGATCTTCCTGTGTGTGTGCATGTGTGTGTGTGTGTGTGTGTGTGTGTGTGTGTGTGTGTGTGTGTGTGTTACAGAAACTGAACTGATGACAGTGTATGGAGTGACTGAGATGGCACACATTTAATGGTGTCTTACATGTATTGAGTATATGAGTTTTGTAGATAGTTGTGGGAATAAAAATGTATCCTGATTGCATAAATATATTGTATGTATGAATGTGATGATAAAACAGCAGCTTTAATTGAGAGTAATTTAATTGCACAAAGTACCCCCCCCCCCCCCCCACACACACACACACACACACACTTACACACATACACATACACAAGCACACACACAAATACAGATAAGCCCCCAACAATACTTTTATTTGCATGCTATCTCTATATGCATGCAAAGCCCATGCAAACTGCTGTATGCTTATAAACACACTCACATGCATAGACACACACACACACACACACACACACACCATTACCCAGATCTGAAAGGAATAGAGCACTTGACTGAGTCTCTTAATGAAAAAGCTAATTGGACATAATGACTCCTTCGCTCCTGTCTGTCAGAGCGAGTATTGAGCTCCCTATATCCCAGTGACATGGCTCTCGTGCTGACTGTCAGAGATTCCTACACACATGCGCTCACACACACACACATGCACACAAACACAAACACACATGCATACACACGTGTGCACCCACACATGCACACACATGCATAGATACAACCCCTCGCCCCGCCACACACACACACACACCCCAGTTGTTCCTTTGTTCCTTCAGTCCTTAGCTGGCTCTCATTTACCCATCCACAGGAGACAGCCTCTCATGTCACTCACAGTTAGTTAGTCACTCACTCATTTACCAAGTCAAGTGCTCACATGATCAGCTGCTTTAACTCCCAGCAGCACTTTTCCACTTCTTCACTCTTTCACTCACTTATTCCTTCACTGGCACATCCTTCCATTCACCCACTCACTCATGCAGTTTCTTATAGAGAATCCTATCTGTCTATTCACTTACTCACTCAGTCAGGCATTTGCTTACTCACTCATTCATTCACTCACTCCCTCCCTCACTCACTCTCTCCCTCACTCACTCACTCACTCACCCACTCAGTCCCTCCCTCCATCCCTCACTCACTCACTAACTCCCTCCCTCACTCCACTCACTCACTCATTCATTCATTCACTCACTCGCTCACTCAGACCACTAATTCATCCATTCATCTCACTCATTCATGCTTAGTCAGACATTTGCATGGTCTTGCCTTGTCATGTTTTTCATTCATTCATTCATTCATTCATTCATTCATTCATTCATTCATAAGTTCTTTTCATCCAACCATCTAAAACTACTTCATAATCCTGTCATCCATGGACTCCTCACATCCCCTCATCCTGTGGTGGTCACCATACCTGTGGAGGGGGCTGATAGAGTTAGTGTACATCATGGATGGATCACACCTCCACTCTCACCATCATACTCAGCTGCTTCTGATTAATCTGTTTTAATGCTAATCTGTCTTGGGAAATAAGGACTTGATAGTTAAAAATGAACCTAGAATTTTATGAAGACTTTGAGAATAGTTTTGGAAAGCATAGGGATCACTAAAAACTGTAATCATATATGCAGACTGTGTTGACTATGTCTAATGGTCCTCTTTAGGGAATTATATAGAGTGGGGACTAAATAGATGTGCTGAATTATATGGTGAGGGGACTAAATAGATGTGCTGAATTATATGGAGAGGGGACTAAATAGATGTGCTGAATTATATGGTGAGGGGACTAAATAGATGTGCTGAATTATATGGAGAGGGGACTAAATAGATGTGCTGAATTATATGGTGAGGGGACTAAATAGATGTGCTGAATTATATGGTGACGGGAATAAAACCGTGCTTGTCCTCCTCCTGTTCTCCCCAGGTTCTCGGCTACGTCAGGAGGACTCTCCTCCCCGGATCGTGGAGCACCCCTCCGACCTGATCGTCTCCAAGGGCGAGCCCGCCACTCTCAACTGCAAGGCGGAGGGCCGCCCGGCGCCCACGATCGAGTGGTACAAAGATGGCGAGCGCGTGGAGACGGACCGGGACAACCCGCGCTCCCACCGCATGCTGCTGCCCAGCGGCTCGCTCTTCTTCCTGCGCATCGTCCACGGCCGCCGAAGCAAGCCCGACGACGGCAGCTACGTGTGCATCGCCCGGAACTACCTCGGCGAAGCCGTCAGCAGAAACGCATCCCTGGAAGTGGCATGTAAGTGCTGAATGATGTCTTCTTGTGCTATTGCAGTGTAGTGTAATTCTCTCAAGAGCTGGAATGACGGTAATGAGAACGACTCTAAATTTGAAATTAAAAAAATTAATAAATAAAACAGTAGGCGGCGAGGATGGATTGGTTCAATTTGCTGCTTCATTAGATGAGTTCACAGCCGCAACATTTGTTTGTTTGAAATAGAGAAGAAAATAGTTTTGGATCATTTCCCTGCTGTGCAAAGCCAAGTGTAAGTGTGTGGCACTGGATCTAACCCACTCTACTGAGCTCAGTGATCACAACATCTTTCTTCACACACTCTCTCACCTTCCTTAAAAAGCAGCGAACCTCAACAGCATGTGTCACTTCCTGGGCAGAAAGTCCATTTGTTGGCAGTCTATAATGTCTGCTAAAGTGATCACCGCCATTTAGAAAGCGCAACAGCCCAAGAGACAACAAGTCCTCAATTGCTCCCCAAAGTCCCTCTCACTTCCCTCTCAGCACGTGCGCGTGTCATGCAGAGGTCAAGGCACTCAGGAAGATGTCAAAGGTCACATGAAGTTGACATGAAGGGGGGAAGTGAGGCTATCGGGGGGGGGAACTTGCCCACCATATGGGGCCGGTATGGATCTGGTGTTGGGTGGCAGGGGCGTCTCAGTGGCGGCTCAGGTTTCTGTG
>PYXC01000992.1:400000-405000 GCA_015244755.2 Tenualosa ilisha | reverse complement strand
CAGCAGAGGAGGCTGGCTGGTGTGAACCGTGGTGCAGGATTGTTAGTGTTTGTCTCAGTCGCTGGTTGCTCGGGTCCACTTACAGTTGGCCAGCGAGTGTTGGCCCAGAGCCAGTCGTCATCATGACTAACAGGTTCACAACCCTCTCTTTCTCTCTCTCTCTCTCTCTCTCTCTCTCTCTTCCTTTTTTTCTCTCTCTCCCTCCCTCTCTGATTCTAATTCTGTCTGTCTGTCTGTCTGTGATGCACTCTCCTTCCCCAGTCTTTTGTCTCTGTTCCAATTCCCCTCCAATTCCAAATTTCTATTTCTGTTGCTTTCCTGCTCTGCCATTTCCAATCACTCAATTCAATATCATCCAGTTCAATATGCTTTATAGTCTTCACTCTCTCTCACCTAGTCACATTTCTAATCTCTCTTTCTCTCTTTCTCTATCCCTCCCTCCCTCCCTCTGTCTCTCTCTCTCTCTCTCACGCTCTCTCTCTCTCTCTCTTTCTTTCTCTGACACACACATTCGCTCACACTCTTTTCTCATTCCCAATTTATCTTGCTCTCTCATACTCAGTTCCACTCTCTCTCTCTCTCTAATTCCCTGTCTGTCTCTGTTCCCTCCACCCCCACCCCAATGAGGCCCTGTTGCTCTGTGTCCCGTCAGGGTCCTGACCTTGGCGGCGGAATCAGGCAGACGACACCCATAATCCCCTCTGTCTATGCGGCTCACCCTGTCAGCGCTCCGCTCCTGTGAGTGGCGGGGTCAAAATGCCATGAACTACGTCCAGCAGAGCAGATCGCACCACATGACAGCTAACACTGTTTTGGGACTCTCTCTCTCATTGTGTGTGTGTGTGTGTGTGTGTGTGTGTACAGGGCTGCTTGCTGTTACCCGTCAAAACACTGTCATCACCCTGTAAGACCAGTGCCCCAGCCACTGGCTTACAGACTTTGGCAGAGAGAGAGAGGGAGAGAGAGAGAGATAGAAAGAGAGAGAGAGGCAGGGATATAGATAGTGAGAGCGGGAGGGAGGGAGTGAGGAGTGGGTAAGGTGAGGAGAGGAGAGAGGGAGCGAGGGAGTGAAAGTGAGGGAGGAATGTGGAGTTGGGAGTTTGTCAATGGCTTGACTGTCCTCTGCCTGGTAGAGCGAAAGTGGAGACGGTGGGGACACTTCAGTGGAGCACGATTTACTGGCCCATAAATCTCAGGATGAAAGAGATGGGGAAAAATGGCACTGCACAGACTCTCTGTAGACCTCTGTGTGACTCTCTCTCTCTCTCTCTCTCTCTCTCTCTCTCTCACATTCTCTCTCTCTCTGTGTGTATTGAATTAGTTTAGGGGGGAGAACTAAAGTGTGTATATTGGAAAAATTAGATTTTTTTTTTTTGTGTGTGTGTGTGTCTGCTTTTGTGTGTTTGTGTGTCTGTTGTGAGAATCTGAATCAGCTGTGGGAGGTGAGCTTAAGTATGTGTTTTAGAACATTTGATTTGTGTCTGTGTGCTTGTGTTTTGTGTGTGTGTGCACACTTGAATGTGTGTGCGTGTGTTTGTGTGTTTGTATATGTGTGTGTGTGCACGTGTGCGTACGTGGACAGAAGAATGAAAGAGTTGCCTTCGCAGGCATGCAGCCGGAACTAATTCCTGCATATTTATCTTGGCTGCAGCGAGCAAAAGTAAGGGTTAGCGTCTGGTGATAACTGGACCATGGTAACTCCTCCGAGAATCTCCTAGCGCGTGTGCTGTGCTGTGCTGTGCTGTGCTGTGCTCTGCCCGCCAGAGTGGGGAAGATAAGGGGCCCGAGTCGGCTGCTAAGTGGACCATGCCAGCTCTGCGGAAGGAACCGCTCCGCAGCACTTTGCGCGAGCGACTGAGCTCGGCGCTAGCATCTGGTGCTAAATTGGCAATGCTAATATTCTGCCGAGCCGACGTGTTTTGTTTTGAACGAGTGGGCTCCGCGGGAGCGCGTCTGGTTCCTGCTGGCTCACGCCCAAGTGGTCCACTCACGCACAGACAAACACACACACACACACACACACACACACACACAAAACACAACTAGCATCTGTCTGTGCAGCAGCTGACCAGAGGGGAGAAATACTGTTAAAGGATGGATGTGAGATCCTTTTCTGTGAAAACCCCATCCAGTCATATTGAACACTCTGCACTACATAAATGGACAGGTCTGCACTATGTGATAATGCCTGTCAATATATGAACAAGCATTGTATCTTTAAGTGTGGGTGGTGTGAAGGAAGAGCAAATATCCTTTTGGATTATGCATTTTCAAAATGAGGCTTGTTTGTACCATTTTCTCTCATATCCTCCTTTAAGGTTGTAAGGTGAGATGGAAACAGTGTTTGATATATCACGCTTAGAAGAACATTAATTTGTCATCTGTTTGCTGTTTTTTTTTGTAGTGGTCATGGGTTCTTGCTCTTGTGACATTTTGAAACTGACATCTTTAATTAGCCTAATTCTCTAAGTTGAATATGTTTGCCTGGCAGTCCACCTTTTGATTGCACTGCTCTTGGCTAGACACCTCTTTACTTCTGGAACTTTCTCTCAGACTCCTTCCCTCCTCTGGCTTTTGCTGTGTTGCCCTGAAGTCGTCTTCCTGGGTTCTTTAGGTTTTATTACAAATTTATAAAGCATGACTCAAGGTTGGCAGTGGGCCTGCTGTTTGGCTGGTTGTGGGGGTGGTGGTGGTGGTGGTGGGGTGGCTGAGCATTAGGTCGGTAAACAAGCAACGGAAGAGGATAAAAGCGTATATGGGGCATGAAAAGTGCCAAAGAATGGGGAAATGGGAGTTTGCAAAGTAGTCTGAAAGTGGAAGGTCATAAAAGTTAAGGGATCTTTGAAAGCAAAGGAATTGGTGCTGTCTTCTTCGCTCGCTCTTACTGCCCTCTTAGACACACACACACACACACACACACACACACACACACACCACACACACAAACACACATACATCCCTCTTCAAAAAGATGCTCGCACACAGATGCTCAAAAAATCGTATACTGTATACACACACACATACACCCACATACATTCATACAAATAAATTTTTTCCAAGGAGATGTTCACCACACACACACACACACACACACGCACACACACACACACACACACACACACACACACACACACACACACACACATCTTCCACTCACTGGTGATACCAGAGGCCCATTGGCAGACAAGTGTCGGCCGGCAAAGTCAATCAGCGCTTCATTAAGGAGCTAAATGAGTTTGTATGGATTTAATAGGTGACCCGCACACCTGGGCAGCGTGAGGCTCAGGCCCAGCAGGACCACCGGGGTCCTGGCCCATGCTCCGTGGGGAAATTAAAAAGCTTTGCAGCCAGGCCATGAGTTAATGGCTTCTGTTTAGTGTCAGTAAAATCCAGTAATTAGTTCATCAACGGCCCTCCCGTCTCCCCCTGCATCCCTGCAGTCACATGAGCCAGTGAAAGCACAACATGTGAAAAACCTTACTGTACACACAATAAAGCAACACGCTATAGGAGCATGCTACATCGGCTAAGTTTAGCGGGAAGACACGAGCGAACACACACATTCACACATGCCCACATACTCATACACTCGTGAGCATACGCATGCACGCACGCACACACACACACACACACACTACCGAAGCAACTTTTTTTTTTTTTTTAATAACATCAGTATGCGATCAATGCATGCTGTTATTAATCATGGAGGCCTATTTGGTGACTGCTGTGTGCAAATCTTGAGGAATAGGTGGTGTATTAAATCCTGATGGATGACAGACACAGATGGATCAGTTAAACAAGAACAAATCAATTCAGGCAGAGACTCCCATTAGGAGCGAATCAGAGGAGATCACGGCTGGGAGATTTACTGCTCTGATGATGACGGAGGAGGAAAGAGTGCTAATCCCTCATGTTGGAAAAAAAACTACCTTTTGTTTTTTAGCTCTCTCTCAAACACACACACACACGCACACCACACACACACACACACACACACACACACACACACACACACACACACTGTATGTATTGCCTGCACCACCACAATCACATAAACCAGCACACGATGTGTGAAACACATTATTGTACAGACAACAATGCAGCACAGTATGGGAGCAAGTTTAGCTGTAAGATGTGATCGACCACACACTCGCGCAAGTGCACACACACACACACACACACACACACACACACACACACATACACACACACACACACACATGCACACTTACAGTATACTGTACAGTATGTGTATGCAGTCCACATTACACAAGCAGTGCATATGGTGTTTGTCACCCTCAAGTGAACAATGATGTTAGGCATAGGCACCTTTAATTCTTCTTCTCTCTTGCCCCCGAGCTCTCTCTCTCCCTCTCTCCCTCTCTCCCCCAATGTCCTCCTTCCTCTCTCCTCTCTTCTCTCTCCTCCACTGTCTCCCTCTCTTTCTCTCCGTCTCTCCTTTCACTGCTGGGGGTTATGGAGTGAACATCTGCACTGTCAGGCACTGTGCCTCAGTAGTAGCTGCATTATTCATGGGCCTTACCCCACAAACCTGTATATCTAGGCCAGAGAGCTCTTCACATCGTCCTCTCTCTCTCTCTCTCTCTCTCTCTCTCAATCTCTCTCTCTCCTCTGCCGTGCGACTCCACCACCCCTTCAAAACCCCTCTCTTCTCCTCTCCACTTGTTCTAGGAGTTCACTCTGTGTGGTGACATCATTAAAAGGGGGTGTGTATCTCCACCCTCCCCCTCACCTCCTAAAACTCACTCATCTGAGATGTCATGAAAGATTCAAGTATAAACTATCAGAAATCCTGTTTAATTCATGACTGCTGGCACAGGTTTTGTGGTTCAAAGAGATAAGGTTTATTTCAGCAATTTGGTCTCTCTTCCAACCCTCTGTCTCTCTTCCTCCCTCCCTCTATCACACACACGCACACACACAAACACACACACTCTCTCTCTCTCTCTCTATTTTTTCTCTCTCTGTCTTTCTCATTA
>PYXC01000992.1:392500-395000 GCA_015244755.2 Tenualosa ilisha | reverse complement strand
AAGCCCCCTATTAAGCGTCAAGCGGGGAGAGAGAGAGAGAGAGAGAGAGAGAACGTCAGCAGGAGTGTCGGCGTTGGCTGCGTCTGCATCTGAATGTTTTAATTAGTCGGCAAGGAGAAAAAAGGCACTAAAGCAGAACAGTTTGAGCAGTATCCTTCTGTGTTTGCTCAATTAAACACTGATTGTGGCTAATTGCCTTCGCCAGGAAGGTTGGAAATGAGACTGTGTACGAGTTGGGCTGCGCCGGTGCCCTCCCTCTCTCCCTCCCTCCCTCCATCCATCCTTCCATCCCTCGCTCCCTCCCTTTGTCGCTCCGCTCACAGGCTCCCCTGGCCCCCTCGGCAATTTCAGGACGCGCCAGTCTCCGGGTGCAAATCAAATATTTGATGATGTACCTCGTAATTGCATTCTCCTCTATTCTAGCCCACTCTAACTAATCTCTCTCTCTCCTCTCTCCCTCCCTCTCTCTCTCTCTCTCTCTCCCTCTCTCTGTCTGTCTCCCTTTCTCCTTGTGTATCACACCCTTTCTATGTCTCTCTCTCTCTCTCCTTCACTTTTATTTTCTGTCAGTCGGTATCTTTATCTTGGCCCTCAGCCTCTTCCTTCCTCGCTCTTCATCTCCATTAGCAGCAGCTCTTCAGAAACTTCTGGAAGTGTGTGCAAACTGCGTCCTTGACTCTCCCTCTCCTCTGCCCTCTCTCGCCCCACCCAGTCAGTCCGTCGGCCGCGTGCTTGTCCTGCGTGTTTCTGTATATGTCAAATCATTGCTGAATTACGCTGTGTGCATTCCATTAACTCACTGTTCCAGCGCTAGTAATTCTGCTATATTGATGAAGTGCCAAATATAAAGTGCCACATTTAGCCACAGTTAATTCGTCCTAATGGTTTTTTTAATAAGTCCCAGCTTTCTGAATGGTATCGTTTTCGCTAAATTACTTTTCTCTGCGCCATGCCACATGCATACGCATTGCCCTCTCCTTCCCTGCTGTGAAGAAATCCATTTTCCTCAGTCTGGCTCACTCTCTGTCTCCCTCTCTCTTTCTCCATCTCTCCCTCTCTCATTCCCTCCCTGCTCTCTTTCATTCGTTCTCTCCAGCCACTGCGTCTGTGCTTACCAAGCTGTTTGAGGACTTGGCTGTGAAGGGTGCCAAAGGAAAATACAAGCATTTGAAGCGAGGGCATTTGGTATTTGCCGAGCCCTTTCTTTTTACTTCTTAACAGCTGTTCATGTATGTGTGTGTGTGTGTGTCTGTGTGTGTGTGTGTGTGTGTGTGTGTTTGTTGTTGAGAGGAGAAGAGAGAGTTCGCTTGCGTGTCCCTCACTAGCCCCAGATGTGCCATCCTTATCACCCCGGCACACACCTGCTCTCCGCTGCGCGCCGCCCCTTTAAAGTCTCCCCATCAAAGAGGCCTGTCTGCCTCTGTTCCCCGTCACTAGGCGAGGGGGTGCCTCCCTCTCTCTTTCTCTCTGTCTGTACCATTAGCCTTCTCTGTCGCTAACTCCCTCTCCTCTGCTAGCACCCTGTTCTCTGCCCCGCCTGTCTGACTGGGCTCCGCTGGGCTCCATCAGTCGCTCAGCGGAGGCTAATTGGGAGGGGCCGATGCTGCTGCTGCTGCTGCTTCTGCTGGTGCGTCTGGAGGTGCTTCCACTGCTCACTCTGTACAGAGTCCCAATCTCACAGCGGCTGCTGTCTCTATAGCTGCCGACACTACTACAGTTTCAGCCGTGTGTGTGTGTGTGTGTGTGTGTGTGTGTGTGTGTGTGTGTGTGTGTGTCTGAGCTGCAATAGCTGCCACCATCAGTACAGCTTTAGCCGTGTGCATGTGTGTGTGTGTGTGTGTGTGTGTGTGTGTGTGTGTGTGTGTGTGTGTGTGTCTGAGCTGCAATAGCTGCCTCCATCACTAAGCTTCAGTTGTGTGTGTGTGTGTGTGTGTGTATGTGTGTGTGTGTGTGTGTGTGTTTGAGCTGCTACCACTCCCATAGTGGTGGGTAGAGTTGCATCTCCTCCAACAACTGCTGGTGCTGCTATGGCTCTGGCTGGATCACTGTGTGTGTGTGTGTGTGTGTGTGTGTGTGTGTGTGTGTGTGTTTGTGTGTGTTTGTATGCCACTGCTGCTACATCTGCTTCCACTGTCGGGTGTTAGCTGTGCACTGGTTTTGTGTGTGTGTATGAGTGAGTGATTGTGTGTGTGTGTGTGTGTGTGTGTGTGTGTGTGTGTGGAGAGGAGACGATGTGTGCAGTGATGGCCATGCTGCCATATGCTCTGAGCCTCTGAGAAGCAGCATCCCAGCTGAGGGAGCAGAGACTAGGAGCTGGTTGGATGGGAACATCACACATGAGCACATGGTGGAAAAAAAAAAAAAAACAGATGAGCAATAACACACACACACACACACACACACACACACACACACACACACACACACACACACACACATTCAGATGCTCTGAAAGTCAGTTATGCTCAGACACTCAGAATGAAGCTAGTGAGATTTAAAA
>PYXC01000992.1:385000-387500 GCA_015244755.2 Tenualosa ilisha | reverse complement strand
TAGGCATGCTGTTCCATGGGTATGTGTTTTGCGTGACGGGGTATATGTGTGTTGTTTTGTTTGTGTGTGTGTGTGTGTGTAGTGTGTATTTCATGGAGGTCTGATGTCAGTGTATATGTATTTAGGTCCTGTGTTCCTGTGTGTCTGTGCGGTCATGTGACAGGGAGACTGGGAGAAAATTTGCTCATTGCTTATGTGTTTGGACTATATTTGTATACATGTATTTGTGTCTGTGTGTGTGTGTGTGTGTGTGTGTGTGTGTGTGTGTGTGAGCATGCTCTTAGTCCTGTCTCCCCCTCCCCTCTCCAGATGGCTGTGTATCTCTCTATCTGAGGCAGAGTGCTGACACCAGATGTGCTGTGGCAGTTCAGGGCCTGTAACCAGCTGGGCTCACACTGCCTCTGCTCTCACTAATGAAAATGGCTCTGCTCTTATTCCCAATATGTGTGTGAGTGTGTGTGTGTGTGTGTGTGTGTGTGTTAGTATGTTAGCAGTTAGACCAGGAGTGGGGAACATCCACCCCGAGGGCCGGATCCGGACCAACAAAGCCTTTGATCTGGTCCATGGAGGCAAAGCCATTTGGCCAAGGAAAGAAAAAAAAACAGAAACGTATTTTTTTTTTAAATCCTAAAATAAAATGTTAACAAATGACAAGCATAGGTGATTGCTAAAAGCAGTAATATTTAAACGTATTCAGAATATTCAGAATGTGACGCTGAGATTGAAAATGTTATGACTTTTCAGTGTTTTGACTGAACTATTCCTCTTGGCAAGTGTAGCTTTCAGCCATTACAGTTAAGCAAAAATATAGTCTGTTATTTCCCCAAATCATATTTTGCATATGCCTAATGGATGTCTGAAATATCAGTATTTTGGAAAGAATAGGCTATATGCCTAGATCTAATATCTAGGATCTAACTGGATTCCAAATATTTGTGCATCATATATACTGTATTCTGTGAAACTCTATCATGAAGAAGATGAGCCTTGTAATTGACATGGAACATGCAGGCATACATTCAATGAAATGCTATGCTGTAGATCAAGTCTGCTGTGATGTTCAGAGCAAACACAGAACTGCGTGGGAGTACAATTTAAACATATCTTGAGTGTTTTTTTTTTTTCAATTTTGCGATTAACTACAACATTTTATGAGATTAATTTTGATTAGAAATGTTAATGGAAATTTTAATTTTAATGTTTGACAGCCCTAATTTTAATATATTATTATAGTCATTATGGCCTTTAAAAAATGTTTTTGGGCTGGTGGGGTGGAGCACTGTAGGCTGCTGTTGTGCCTGTGGTCTGAGATTTTGTAAGGCTTTTTTTTTTACTTACATTACTTTTACTTTGATACTTGAGTGGTTTTGAAAGCAGCTCTTTTGCACTCATACTTGAGTTTTGAGCTTGAGCCTTTAAACCCTAGTCACTATATCTCTACCTGAGACATGAATGTGAATAGCAGCACATACTGTTGCAAATGGAATGGTAATGTACAGCTCTCTGCTCTGCCAGGCCTGGAGGGTAAAATCAGCAGACGACACTAATAATGTTAGCATATAGTCACCAACTTCAACCTCCATTTCCCATCTTCATCCATGCCTCTGTGAGGGCATCATCAATAATTCCCAGAATTCCTCACCTGACTTATTCAAAAGATATGACTGTGATTAATTCATCCCCACTATAGTGAACTAGACATTACTATGTCTAACACGCAGTGCTTTGTGTTTTATAGAATGGAGGGAAATGCTGGAGGCAGGCAGGAGCTGTAATAGAATAACATCTCTTTTCCTCCATTTACTCACTGATGAACATGGAGAGGCCACTGGGACTGTGGAGCTGGGGCTGCCGTGCTGTTGAAATTAGAATCAAAGACATTACTGTCGAACCTGGAGAGAGGGCCTCTGGGAGTTCCGTGAGTAGCACTATGTGTCGCCAAAAAGGAATTTGTTTATGTTTTTTGGCCCACAGGAAAATAAATAAATAAACAGAAATAGCAGCGTCGTTTTTTGCTTTTTGGTGGTTAATGGTCAGTTCCTGGGCGCCCATGAATCACATCAGTAGGGCCATATTAAGAGAAGAGCTTGTCAGTTTGTCTGGCATTTATGTGGACGTGCTGACGGCTGCCCAGACCAGACAGAAAATCATTAAAACAAGACATTAGCCACTGCGCCTACGCTAGCCTAATGCAATAAGGCTCTATCAGACAGAGGCCTTTGCTACCAGCACACAGTCCCCCTGTATATGCCACTCCAAGAGAGGGATAGAGAGAAGATAAGGGAGTTAGAGAGAGATTGAGAGAGAGGGGGAGAGAGACAGAGCGAGTAAGTGAGAGGGTGGCTGATGGGCTGAGAGGAGTTGAGAGGAAGAGAGTGGGGGAGGGATGGAGAGTGGGACCGTAAACAAGTCAGTGGGAGGTAATCACTTAACTCTAAAAAAGTAGTACTCAGACAGTCAGGTAGACAGTCAGGTGTGTTAGGCAGACAGGTAGGCTTTT
>PYXC01000992.1:377500-380000 GCA_015244755.2 Tenualosa ilisha | reverse complement strand
CCCTCCCCCTCTCACCCTCTCATCCCATACCCTATTTCACTTATTCTCTTGCTCTTCATCTTCTCACTTCTGCTTATCACGCCTCTCTCTCTCTCTCTCTCTCTCTCTCTCCCACTCATCAGTGGAGGTGGCCATATGCTTCCTGCCATGCGTGGGTAATTAGAGTTTCGTCATGTTGCCTTAATTAACAGGTCGTCTAAGCTGCCACCTTAAATGCCACCCTGGCACAACCTCCTCCGAAATGCCCCTCCCCCGCCGGCCCCACCCACAAGCCCCTCTTGCCCTCCCCTCGACCCCCTTTCACCTCCGGCACTGGGGTTTCTACAGCGACCACGGCTCCAGAGGGGTGAGAGAACGCCTCTCCTGCCAGAAATGTGTGGGTGTGTTGGTGTGTGGCTGTGTGCGTGTGTGCGTGCGTGCGTGCGTGTGTGTGTGCGCAAGGGCGTGGGTGTTGAAATGAGTGCCCACAGAGTCTTGAAAAAGTCTGCTCTTGAAACAGTAATTATATGTGTGCATATGTGTAAATATATGTGTGCATCTCCTCCCACGAGTATGTGCGTGTTTTGGTGTGTGTGTGTGTGTGTGTGTGTGTGTTGTGTGTGTGTGTGTGTGTGAGAGTGGGGGTGGGGGTGGGGTTGGTTGGCGGGGGCCTTCCATCATGGTGGTGGTTAGAGTGGCATTACTTACCCATATGGAAATCCACCAGAATAGATTTTCTCCTGAGGCACATGTGGATGCATCAGCCAAGGTTTCTCAGCCTTTTTGACCTTAACACAATGAGGATTTTTTGGCAAGCAAGGCTGAGTACAGAGAGCAGAATTACAACAGGGTCTCAAGTTTGCAACGGAACACCAGTAATGTTCAATAAGTCTTGAAATAGTTTATACTAGTTGCAATGCCAGCTTTGTTATTTATTTCTTTACTCTAGTTAGTGAATATTGAGCCTAAACAGTAATTATCCAGTAATTTATCTCACTTGCTATTATTTGATTGGATCAATTGCTTGCTCGTTTACTTGCACCAATCGGATTTTAGATTCTCTGCCTCCCCCTTTGGTCTGGGTTCTGTTTTCACCCTCCCCACTTCGTCTCTAGCCCCCTGCCACACACACACACACACACACACACACACACACACACACATACACAGCCACGGCAGAATAACAGTGATCCATAAACTTAGGAATGGCAGGCGATTTGTTCTCTGTCCCGAGGACAAGGCCAGCTACTGGACAGACGGCCCAGCCCAGAGTCTCCACGTCGGACCATCCCTCTCGGCTGCCGTCTTTGGAGATGATTTAAAGCTTATTAGATGGGCTGCCGGGAAAAGAGGCATTATTTTTTATTTTTGGCCCCCTTCATGACGCCGCGGATAGATTCTTCCTGTCTGAGGGTGACGGAGACGCGTCACTCTGAATGGTGATTGGTTCTGCGGCGGTGGCATTGAGGTTTGCCGAGAACGACTCCCCCCCCCCCCCCCCCCTCAAAAAAAAGTAAAACTTATGGCGGTGTCACTTCTGGAGTTATTTTAGAGTGAGTTATCAAAATCTGCTGTAAGATGGCCGTGTGTGTGTGTGTGTGTGTGTGTGTGTGTGTGTGTGTGTGTGTGGGTGGGTGGGTAGGAGCTAAAAGGAAAACTCATAGAAATTCAAGTCACAGCACAGCTAGTAACTCAAGTCAAAACATGGGCAGGAATCATTATGGTTCCAGGTCAGTAATTCAGGTTCCAATATGAGTGCTAAAATGACTTGAGTGAAAATGAAATTGACCTTTTGTGGCGATGGCCACTCGCAGATACACGTTTTCATCTTTGCTTAGTACGCCTCTTTTTCTCTCTCTTTCTCCACCTGCTCTCTCTCTCTCTCTTTCTCTCTTTCTCTTGCTCTCGCTTTCGCTACGGTATCATATGTGCATTGATGAAGCACAAAAAACACAGCCATCCGTAACATCACCTCTGCTTCAACCTCACGCGCCCCTCCATCCCCCCGCTCCCTCCATCCCCCGCTCCCACCCTCTGTCCTCCTCACCCTTAGGGTGGGGTTTGGGTGGGGACGGGGGTGGAGTGGAGCGTGCCCATAATTTAAGCTTTAATTACGAGCGAACGCGAGTCGGAATCTAATCGCCTAAATCTCTGGCTGCAGCCGGGGCCGATGCCCGGCAGACCAGTGGTCACTCAGCTCTGGCGCCACGCCAGGCTCCTGCCGCAGAGCCGGGAAGAGTTAGATGGAGAGAGAGAGAGAGATAGATATAGAGAGAGAGATGGAGAGAAAAAGAGAGAGAGAAACAGAGATGGAGAGAAAGACAGAGAGAGGGAGAGAGAGAGAGAGAGATGGGAGAGAGAAAGGCGAGGCACAGCGAGTCAGGCGTTTTTGCCGGCTTGTCTCTGGGATGGCCAGATTGTGGGATGCTTAGAGCCACTCTGGGCTGTGAATCACACCACCACTTAAAGCCTCTGTGAGTCGACTCACCATGAGCCCAGTGCCTTCACCCACCCAAACACA
>PYXC01000992.1:360000-370000 GCA_015244755.2 Tenualosa ilisha | reverse complement strand
TGCATGTTGGGTAGGCTGTGCTTTTTCCTATTGTGTGTGTGTGTGTGTGTGAGATCACAGTATGTATCATGCATACGTGTTAGCAAACAGCCTGAAAGCAGAGAAAACGAGAGAGAGGAAAAGCAATGAAAACACATGAAAAAGATCTCTCTCTCTCTCTCTCTTTCTCTTTCTCTTTCTGTCATCCCCCTCTCTGTGTTCTTTGCCTTGTTCTTCCCTCTCCCTCTTTTTTTCTCTCTCTTCACTCTGCCATTTCCCTCTCTCTCTCCTCCTCTTTCTCTCTCTCTCCTCTCTCTCTCCCTCTCTCTCTCTCTCCCCGGGCCATCTCTCCTTTAGTGAAACAAAGCGGATAAAAGCTCTGAATCAGAGGCCTGACTCACAGCGCTGCGGCTGACGTAGCGGAGTGGAGTTGAGTGGAGCGGATGGCTTGTGCAGTGGTGCTCCGAGGGGCCGGATGGCCGTCTGCTGCGCTGCCAGAGCCGCCTTTAAGGCCCCTGCGGGGACGCTTGCGCTGAGAGCCCAGCAGAAGGTGTGGCTCTCGGGCCACTTTGAGCCAAAATGGAGCCCTTCGCTGCTGACAGCCCCCGCTAGACAGCATCTAAGAGACCTATAAAAACCCCCAGAGGGTTTGAATTGCTCTGAAAGCAGGAAATGGGAAGTTGGGGGGGGGGGGGGGGGGGGGGTAGCTCGGAGGCCAAAACAGTGGCGTCATGCGTGTAGGGGCTCTAACCCCTGTGTGGAACAGTAAGGGACGAGGATCGCATTCAGCGCTGTGGATTTCCCCAGCAAGAGGCGACACCAACACAAAAGTGAGGGGAAAAATAGCCAAATGGATCCTAATGGACTATTTCTGTCACCCTCCCTTACAGCTCACACTGGGTCACACACACACACACACACACACACACACACACACACACACAGAATAACATGAGCATGAAAGATATAACGACAACACACACCAACACACACAACACACAAGCAACACACAAGCACACTGAGCTCTGAGGAGCCTACAGTACAATGAAGACACACAAGGCCATACACACACATGTACAGACATGCACATACACACACACCCATGGAGTTAAGCAAAGACACACACACACAAATTGAGATACACAGACACACACACACACACACACACACACACACACACACACACACAAAAGTACAGAATACAACAGAGTGCAGGCAGAGCCCCAGCAAATTTAACCTGCACTGTGACAAGCCTGTGTAGTTTGAGCCTGAGGGCCCCAGAGGGCAGAAGGTCAGGAGGTTGCAGGGGTTGGGGTGGGGGAGTGATAGTTGGCCCTGACCGCTACTCTGGCTCCATGATCAGGCAAGAGTAGAGCTGGTATGGGAATGGGAGCGCTGTGCTGTAGGGTGCTTCAGAGTGCTGGGATGATGGGCGTTAATTACACACGGGTGGAAGCGTAGTCTGTGGGTGGGCGTCACTGGAGGTGGGGCACACTTACTGTACTGGAGACCACAGTATGGGATCATTTCTGAGTATGTGTGTGTGTGTCTAAGAGAGTGTGTGTATCTGTACGGCCGTCTATACAAATCCTTTCCATGCTCATGTTATTCTGTGTATAGTGTGTGTGTGTGTGTGTGTGTGTGTGTGTGTGTGTGTGTGTGTGTGTGTGTGTGTGCTTGTGTGCATTCCTGTTTCTTTCCTCTCTATGTGCCTCAGTGTTGACACAGTCCACCTACATAACGCCTTTCTGCACATAAGCTTTCGTGACTAAGAGGCACCTGCAATAGGAACATGAGACACATGTTCCTCCCCTTTGTGTGTGACATGTGAGTGTGTGTGTGTGTGTGTGTGTGTGGTGTGTGTGTGTGTGGTGTGAGCCTGACCCTCACCCACTGGCCACTGTCAGCACTTACAGAGGGCATCAACTGGCATAAGGGTCCTTATGGGTGTGTTGAGTTAAACATGTAACAACCTGACATCATATGCTCCTTAGGCACACACACACACACACACACACAAACACAAACACAGGCACACACTCACACACACACACACACCTGCAACCATGCGTGCCATAGTTCTTTCCCCTTCTACCTCCCTCCAGGTTGTGCTTGTCGTCAAGAGAAGCTTTGGGCCTACTGGGAATTGTGAGATAGCTCTTGTCTTTGTGCTTGGAGGAGTTTTCCATGTTGTACCAGAAGATTCTCTCTGCCGCTGTCCTCTGCTGATGTGTGTGTGTGTGTGTGTGTGTGTGTGTGTGGTGGGGATGTTTGACTGATGAGTGTATTCTGCTGGGACTGCTAAAATGGAGGGTAATAACGGCAGATCTGCCCCTCTCCCCGTTGCTTATTGCCCCCAGGGAGGCAAACATTGCATGCAAGGCCTTCTCTCAACAGGGGCAACTTTTGTCTTCAGACTGATTGCTGATGACTGTTTTAGGGCACTGACATGCAAAGTTGTTTATTTATTCAAAAGCCCTCCTATGCAAATATCTCTCCCTCTATCCATCCACATCTCTCTCTCTCTCTCTCTCTCTCTCTCTCTCTCTCTCTCTCTCTGATGTTACAGTAAGCCAACCCCTCACTATGATCATCTAGAGCCTTCCGCACTCATCTCCATTGCTCACTCACTCGCTCGCTCCGTCTGGATTACTGGCTTGGTGCTTTTCTGTGTCTCACACAGGAAAACAGAGGAGAGAGAACACATTCACACACAAACACACACACACACCACAGACAAGCACACACACACACACACACACGGACAGGAGATGAGATAATACTCTCATCAGCAAATGTGTGTGATTATCGTCCTCCTAGGGATTGTTTTTAACATCATCAGTGACAGAAATGGAGCGAGACCCCGAACACCAGGGGAGACACTGACACACCCATAAGAGACACACACACACCCTCCCCTCCCCTTCATCTCCTCCCTCTCTCCCTCCCTCCCTCTCCATCCATCCCTCTCTCCCGCCCCTGCCTACCCATACAATATTCACAACCCTGCCCTCCCCTGTAAAGCACAGTCATATAAATGTCATGCTAGCATATGGCTTTGGGTTGTGATATTAGTGCAGAGATGGAGAAGACTACTCTAGTGTGCATACTCTAGTGTGCATACTCTAGTGTGCATACTGCCTGCTCTTTATGCGGATGGGCAGGACTGGTGTGCCAACTGCAGGAGTATGGGCTGGTAATGGGGCTGATTAGGTAGTGTGATAAAGGCACAGACCTGTGCATTTGTTGTCGCTCCCCATCTCTCGGGCCTCCTGCCTATTTAATAAGCCACAGGCCGGGGCTGTTTGGATTTATTTACTGTGCAGTAATATGCCCAACCTACATCTGCAGCTCAGCACTTGCATTTATCCTTCCCTCTCTCTCTCTCTCTCTCTCTCTCTCTCTCTCTCGGCATCTCGGCATCTCGGCTTGTTCGCTCTCTCTCCCTCATCATCTCTCCTCTCATCTCCTCATCTCTCCTTACCATTTCCTGTTCTTCTCTCTCTCTTTCTCTCACTCTTTCTGAGTTTATCTAGCTCTCCCCTTCCTCTCTGTTTTTCTCTCGGTGTTGTTTTGACTGCTGTGGATTATTTTTCGCTTCATTTCTGGCAAGCAAGAGAGCACATTCAGGCGTCTAAGAGAAGCCATTTATTATTTCTCTCTGTGTCTCTCTCTTTCTGTCGCTCTCACTCTCACTGTCTTTCTCTCTCCTTCCTTTTCCATTGAATCATCTGTTTCTGCTTCTTACCCAGTCAGCCAACTAACCAGACTCTTTCTGTGTGTGTGTGTGTGTGTGTGTGTGTGTGTGTGTGTGTCACTCAAGTATCCCAGTCTGTGCCGCCACGAAGCGCAAATGAGTCGGAACGGAAACGACAGAAAGATGACTCCACTCGCTCGAGAATGTACGTTCGAGATGAACGCAGTACGCATCAAGTGTGTGTGTGTGTGTGTGTGTGAGATGCCTTACATATGCATCACCCACAAGTGCTGCGTGATCATGGCAATGGGCAAGATATGCAGCGAGCCTGAGGATTTATGGGTTCATAAGGAATGCCTTAGTGTATGTGAGCTATCTGTGATCATTGGAGAGCACCAGTATGGCTCGTCTATGCTAATGCAGGACTGGATATTTTGAGATCCATTACAGAACATTATTAGAATAATCTATCATTAGGATTATAGCTTCTCAGAGACCTTCCATGCCCAGCAGACACGGAGAAACATGATGCCAACAGAAAAGCATTTTCCCATTAAATAGGTCGAGATTATTATGACAAATCACTAAATGGCGGTTTGGTGCGGTCCGTGTTTACGCTGAGGATCCATCTCAATGCTCCACGTTGGGAGGTAAATGCTCAGCACTGTCCTGCGCATTCTTGTGTCCTGTATTCTATGCACGCCCCAGATGAAGAGCTGAGCAGAACAGATTTTGGAAAGTGAGTTGCTTTAATGTGTTTTCCTCTGCTCAGAGAACAGTTAGTCACACTTGAGAGTCACCTGCAGACTCATCACCTCTTGAAGAAATAGATCATTCCCCCCCCCCGCTCCCCCATAGTCCCAGTGCGCATGCTTTTCCTGGGCATGTCAGAGGGCTAGTCAGTGTGTTAGGATATGTTTTTCTTCTTCCTCTTCTTCTCTCCTCCTCCTCCTCGTGACTGGATCTAGAATATTCCAGTCCAGTGGAAAGATTTGGAGGCACGTATGTTGGACTCCTCTCCTCACTTTCATCCCCCCCCTCTTCCCCTTCTGCACATCCAGCGTTGAGGTGCAGCGTGGAACATTCTGGAGTCTCTGCTCACAGCCTCCAGCCGACTTCCACATGTTCTCATGCATATATTCAATTATGGGCTGCAAGTCTCTCAACAGATAGTGGATAAATACCAATTGGATCTATACATATTAATATTCTTTTATTCACGCTCTGCATTCCAAGAGTTCAAGAGCCTCTGTGACTACTGTACCGGCAGACCAAGGCACTGTGTATGGGTGTGTAGGTGTGGTGTGTGTGCGTGTGTGTGTGCGTGTGTGCGTGCGTGCACTCGTCAGCATAAGGGGTAGCACCTGCTTGTATGGTAATCATGTCATTTTTCTTTCTTTTTGTGCGCTTTGACTGGGTTTATTTGGCCTGTGGAATGGGGAGTCACAGTCAATTTATGATGATCTCTGCCTCCCCCTCTCCTCCCCTAATTACATAATGATTCCCACTACGGCAATTTCATGCCATTGTATTGGCTTACCTCGGCAGTGTTTGGGGTGGGGCGGCCCCCTGCGGGGCCCGCGAGATGCGAGCCCTGCTCTGGAATCAGTCCTCTTCTATCCTCCGCGGGGGAAAATGAAAAAGCGTTGAATGAGAGGCCCAAACAGCTCATTTGAATAATTGAGCGATACACACAATCAGACAGTATTGGACAGAGGCTCAGGCCCTGAATCTGAGGTAATTACCCAAACCCCTCAGTGTACTGCGTCCACATGCCCCAGACACATCTTTAACCAAAGACAAGGAGCTGGTGTGTGTGTGTGTGTGTGTGTGTGTGTGTGTGTGTGTTTGGGGAGAGTATATAGGCTCTGCACACAAGCCCTCAATCCGCTCTAATTGGTGCCATTTGGAGCAGATTGTGTTTTCCCGTCTCTTACCTAAACAAGTGCACAGTGTTCCTCTTAGCTTCACTCCTGGTTCAGTCTCAGCGCTGGTGTGTAGTCCTGTGTGCAGGTGGGGTGTGTTTGGAGCAGAATCGCCCTCTATAGCAGCACAAATCCACAGCATTGCCATTAACTCCCATTCACTCTGCCTTTCACAGAGGAGTCGCCTTCACCCAGACAACCATCCCTCGCTTTTCCTTTCATTTTTCCTACTGCTTCTCCTCCTCCCCCTCCCCCTCCAACTCTCTCCCTCCCTCTCGCTCTCTTTCTGTCTCTCTCTCTCTCTCTCTCTCTCTCTCTCTCCACCCTCTGCATCCTCTAATTTGTGGAGGTACGCGCAGAGCCTCTCCCTGGGATCTGTCGAGCTCGCTCGACTGCCCGTGAAGAGGCCTCCACCTTGCCACGATGCGACGCCGCACAACGTGCAGCACATCGAGATCATTTTCTCTGTGTGCTCATTTATTCCACACACACACTCACACACACACACACAAATGCACACACACACACACACACACACACATACACACACACACAAACACACCACACACACACACGGACACACACACACACACACACACACACACACACACACACACACACACACACAAGCCGATGCAGCCTCAGCAGTACCAGCTGTAGGGGAATTCAGAGTGCGGTCGGTGTCATACGGCTTATTCACGTAAATTACCACTCGGTTCTAGAGCACAATTGGGAATCATGTGGCTTTTAATGGGCTAATTCCGAGCGAGTGCACCTGTTCTTCGGAGCCAAGGGTGAGGGGGGTGGAGGGGTGGTGGGGTAAGGAAGCGGAGGAGGGAACAAAAGAGACCTGGGATGTCAATGGAGATGTGTAGCATGGTGCTGCGATCACGATTTCCTCTGCGCGCGCGCGTGTGTGTGTGTGTGTGTGTGTGTGTGTGTGGCTCTGAGGAACTGTTTTTGGAGGAGCCGGCTGTGACTGTCACCGCTGTCTTTTATTTGGTGTGACAGTGACAGGGTGTCACCTGAGGTGGTGAGAAGAGACGCTTGCCAGAACACACACACACACATACACGCACGCACACACACACACAGGCGCGCGCATATGCACATTCTTTTACATACACATCACGTACCAGGATAGACACATACATGCACCTATCCCCTTGAAACATATGAATATTACCCCAATCCTTCAAATCCACCACCCACCCCCGTCCCACACACACACACACACACACACACACGTTAGCCACACACATGAGAGGCATATGGTGGGGTCTGGGGCGTCCTCCCTGACTGAAGTGTTCCATATCTCTCTGGGCGTCTGTGATTGACAGCTTGGCCCGGGGCTCCAGCTCCCGTTCTCTCCTGTTTGTGTGCTGCTCTCCAGTGGGGATTCTACATCCTCCAATTATGAGCCGCCCCACTCTACAGGCCACACACACACACACACACACTCTCACACACACACACACACACACACACACACACACACACTCACTCACAAACACACACACACACACACTCTCACTCGCTCACACACACACACACACACACACACACACACACACACACACACAGAACATTCACTCATTTACTTGAGTTTTTGTGCCAGGGGCAAGGATCCACCATATGTGAAGTATTTGGTGTTTGCCAGTGTTCATTACCAGTATCTGCATGTAAAATTAAATATATGTTTTTAATCAAAGGGTTGCCAGCTCACAATTTGCTTCTAAAAATGCCTATCTGGAAAGTGCGTTCTCTGACTCTGACTCTGACCAACTAGTCACATCCAGTAGATTCTTACAGTCCTCCATAATATAGGCTTCCTTCAAGGTCATTCGTGTTGTAAAGTATGCAGATGTTTCTCCTATATTATTTCACGTGGTGTTCCCCAAAGCATCTGGTTGTGGTGTCCCACCCATGCTAGGCAGACACACTAGCGTCTGTGAAGCCACACTAGCGTCTGTGAAGCCACACTAGCGTCTGTGAAGCCCACACTCCTGGCAGCTGTGCCTTTGAACACTGCATCCTTTCTCTTTAGTCGTTTAAGCAACCATCTCCTAACCTCAGCTTCCTAACACTCCTCTCTTCTCCTCTCCTCTCCTCTCCTCTCTCGTCCTCTTCTCTCCTCTCCTCTCCTCTCCCCTCTCGTCCTCTCCAGTGCTGAGGGATGACTTCCGTCAGAACCCCCAGGATGTGGTGGTGGCAGTGGGGGAGTCGGCCACCCTGGAATGCCAGCCTCCGAGGGGGCATCCAGAGCCCACCATCTCCTGGAAGAAAGACAAGGCCCGGCTAGACCTCAAGGATGACCGCATCACTGTAAGAGGACCTCTGCACACACACACACAACACACACACACACAAACACACACACACACACAGAAACCTTGACCATCTAGTAGATGTTCAGCCTATACCCTGATGTTGTTTCTAATGGGATGTGTGTTAAAATATATGTGTATACTTACACACACATATGCATAAAGGATAAAAATAGCCATTTGCAGTACATATTCTTACGTCTAATATGTGTTATAAATCAGGTGCTAGTGTGCAGGAAGCTTGCCACTGCTAGAGCTGTTTGTGTCAGAGGGCTCTTAGTGCTACAGTGACAGCCCAGCAAATACTTCACACCTGCTTAAGAATAGTTATGGTGCCATATGCATGTGTTTACGGATGCATGTGTTATGTGTGACCCGCTTAAGAATAGTTACGGTGCCATACTGTATGTGTTTGTGATGCATGTGCTAGGTGTGAATAAATGTGAGAATGGATCGTAGATCAAAAATAACTCGGCATGGCCTTGAGGCTTTGGTGCAGGAACATGCTAGGTGACTTATATTCATGTTTATTATGGAACTGAGAGGACATATTAAGATAATAAATCTCTGCACTGACCACATTTATATACAGTGCAAACATTTGCATTTGCGTGTGTGTGCGTGTGTGTGTGTGTGTGTGTGTGTGTGAGAGAGAGAGAGAAAGATTTATTGTTGCGTCACTGGTTTATATGCCTTTGATGAGTGCAGCACCTTCCACAAAGGTTGCATGTTATTCATGTCAACAGTTCCATCCATTTATACATAATGCATAACTGTGACCACAGAGCAAATTCAAATGCAGTACAATTACATATACATATGGTTCTGCTTTTCCGTGGGGGTCGTTGTATTCCCCCGTTGCCTTGACGATGGCACCAGTGGGTTTTCAGTGAGGGAACGCCAATAGCATGAGGCTCTCGTCACGTAGTCTGGAGAACAAACCGTGAATCTCTTATTCTCTGAATCATATTGGCCCTGTCGCGGACGTCATGTTTGATTTGGCTAATTCTCAGAGCTCGACAGAAAGCTATTAGGTGGCCTTTTGTGTGTGTGTGTGTGTGTGTGTGTGTGTGTGTGTGCGGGCGTGTGTGTGTGTGTGTGTGTGTGTGTGTGTGATTCATCTCCCATTTATGCTGAAACCGTCTCAAATTATTTGTTCATTTGAGGGCGAAATGAGCAATACCTGATTCCTGTATTACAGTGGCGTCCTCTCAGACGATCCTCATCACGGAGGCTCTGTGCATGCTTGACAGACCACGGGTAAATGTTTATCTTCTCTTATTCTCTGTCTCTCTCTCTCTTTCTCTCTCTCTGTCTCTCTCTCTCTTGCACTGTGTCTCAGGTCCGTGGGGGGAAGCTGACGATTGCCAACACGCGGAAGAGTGACGCGGGGATGTATGTGTGTGTGGCAGCAAACATGGTCGGGGAGAGGGACAGTGAGATGGCCCAGCTGTCAGTGTTTGGTAAGGACTCATGTGAAATCTGCACACTTCTCTCTGAAGATGCTTTTTTTTTCTCTCTCTTCTTCAGCAGTGGGCTTTTACAGCTGACTTCCTGCTTGTTGAGGAGCAGTGAAAACCATTTGAATGCTAAATGGTTCAACTTCGATACCCTCACAGTACCACAGCCCCAGAATAAATATGTGAGACGGAAACCTCCCCTTGCTTTTGTTCATGCCAGCAGACTCTGATGGCAGGATGATTTTGTCCTCTCCATTCAGGGTTTCACTTCATTTCTTACTAGAAGACAAACATCCCCTGAAAGCAAATTAACTTGTGTTTACTTTTAGAGCTACTGCAAGCAGTATTCTCAAGAATCCCCTAAGTAACCTCACAGGAAACAGCAACACTGCCTGCAGCCATTAGTAACTTTTCAGTCTTGCATGTAGATATGTTTTTATACATTTAGTGTATAAGTGCTTATATAAATAGATATGTTTGTATACATATAGTGCATAAGTGCATATATAAATAGATATGTTTGTATACATATAGTGTATAAGTGCATATATAAATAGATTTTTACATATGTTATATATAAATAGATATGTGCAAAGTGCAGCTTAGTGTTTC
>PYXC01000992.1:345000-357500 GCA_015244755.2 Tenualosa ilisha | reverse complement strand
GAGGGGGAAAGAGAGAGAGAGATGAATAAAAATAGAGCACGTCAGACAGACAGACGGACAGACAGACAGACAAACTGACAGTCAGAGGGGAAGCGAGAGAATGAGGAGGAGGAATGAGAGCATGACAGAAGGACCAAGACCACAAGAGACGAAAGAGAGAGCATGAAGAAAGAGAGAAAGAAGAGGAAGAGAGAAGGAGAGATATTAAAAGAGGAGGATAGAGGAGGAGGAGGAGGAGGAGAAAGAGAAAGAGAGGGAGGCTGTCAGAGATTGACAGAGGGCTTTGTCTCAGTGCTGTGAGCAGGAAAGGAAAAAAAAAACTCCAAGTGAAAGTCTGGCCCACTTCCCAACCCCAGGAGCATTCTGTGCTTTAGCCCCCACTAAATGTTAAACACTCTTTATGGCTCAGACACTTGCCACAGGAGACACACACGCTTGTGACTCTGTGTGTGTGTGTGTGTGTGTGTGTGTGTGTGTGTGTGTTTGTGAGAAAGAGAGAGGGACATCATGCATCAATACATGTAGATATTAAGCACGTGTGCCTGTTTTTTTGTGTGTAAATGCAACTGTGTGTATTTCTGCTACACGTTTGCACATTGCAACCAACCAGATGCTCACTGGCCTAGCTTCCCCTCCATACTGATCATACACACCTGGACACATGTGGACTGTGTTAGCAACACCATTAATAATTAGTTGTAGTGTGTGTGTGTGTGTGTGTGTGTGTGGTTGGCTACTGTTATAATATCACTGTGGGATGCTCTTTCCATCTCATTGCCTGAAGTCATTACCTAAGAGATGGACATCCAGACCAGGCAGCCGCGCGGCTAATCCATTTACACAACTGGATTTAAGCGCACACACACACACACACACACATACACACACCCACACACACACAGACACACACACATACACAAGCACGCGGGCACACACACACACACATCATAGTCAGATGCCCCAGACAGGCCTTTGAACCCTCGGTGCTGTTACCCGCAGTGAAGTTTCAACTGGGCAGCTGTGTCTAGTGCACAGAGAGATGAGCCTTTCTGTCAGCCTTTCCACTTTAGGACCCTCCATCTCACTGCAGTTATCCATGGTTCAGCGCAACCAAAAATAGTCAGGTGGAAAATAATTATGGAAACAAATGGTCTGTTTTAAATTTGGCACCATTGTAGGCCAACGTGCTTGACTTGAGTGATGTGTCTTTTGTGTGTCATTTCTCCTCTCCTCCACCTCCCTTGTTGTTCCCCCTTTTGTTCTCTCCTTGTCTTTGACGATACCCTATAGAAAACAATATTATACAGTAAAGGAGTAGATCTCTTGTGTCTGATGATGCCCTATAGAAAACAATAGCTTAAATGAGTAAATCTTATCAGAGAGATAGCATGACAAAGAATACATTTTGTTGCAATGGATAGATGATCATCTTTAAGAAACATTTTAAACCATACATTTACAGCTGGTTCTAGAATTGTTCGTTCGGTTCCACGATTGTGATTGGCTGAATCACGTTCCAAGTCGTTGTAAATCTAGCACAAGCACACAGATTTGCCTCTTCCATATTACGCTACTTATCTCACCGTTGTAGTGTTTAGCGTTGCTCGGCAACCACTTTCCCAAAGGAACTATATGTTTTGGATGAAGAATAGTTATTTATTAATACACTATTTGATGTGTTTAATGTGTGTGGCTGTATTTAGTGAAATCTTGTGAAAGGTTTGTTGTAACAGTTTTAGAAAAGCAATAAGCCACTCCAGTCGGTGGGTTTGCGATGGATTTTGAACAGCTGAGGAGGTTTATTGGCACTGTGCTTCACATCGTGCCAGACAACTCGGTTGCATTCCAGACTGCTTATTACAAAGCTTTACCTTCATCATTTGTTTGTTTGTTTATGAGAGCGAGCTGAAAACAAAACAGAAGTAAACATTGACTCACACTGTCTCAACTACAGCCCTAATGTTTGAGAAGTTCAGTTATAGTCACTTTTTTCAAGGTAAGTAAGGGAATAACAAGTCTGGCTGCGTCATTTAAACAGGAAATATGAAATTATAGTCTAGACAGACAGTGTCACAGCAAGCCACTCGTAGTCTGAAAGTGAGTGTTTGTTTTGTATTGTTTGTAGTAGGTAAATATCATTTCAAATGTAAAATTGGACTTGTTTTTATTTCATTTTTATTTTCCAAGGCTTCCTAAGCCTCATACGCTAGCTAATATGCAACACATTATAGCTGGCAAATCCCATGTGTTTACTGAGGTGTTGGAATAGGTAGAGTATTACAGTGCACTTGACCCTGTGATTTGAGCCTACCTGTGGATCCTACAGCTAATGTAACGCATCATGGCAGGCTACTCTTCCGGAAAGATCATGTCCACAAGGAGCCAATAGTGCATTTTGATGTGACACAAAAGATGTGCTGGACATGAGAGCGGTCAGAAGTGCTGACTGCTCTGACATAGCCGAGCCCAGCAGCGTGCGTGTCTGCATGTGTGTGTATGTGTGTGTGCGTGTGGTGTGTATGTTCCTGTGTGTGAGTGAGTGTGTGTGTGAGAGTGTGTGTGTGTGTGTGTATGTGTGTGTGTGTGTGTGTGTGTGTGTGTGTGTGTGTGAGGCTGTTAGTCTAACTGCTGTAACATGTCCTAGTTCCAGCGCTGACGTTGGTCGCTCCCCCTTCCTGTGTGTGTGTAGCCCCAGGGGGACGCTGCTATATAGGTCAGAGACGGCGACATGACTCCAGGTCTCCACTAGGCTCTGGCCAGCGGTTACACTCTTCATCAGTCGCCTCGCACTACTGTGGCCATATACCTCCTCTGTCTTTCTTTTTCTCTCTCTCTCTCTCTCTCTCTCTCCTCTCTCTGTGTCTGTCTCTTGTCTTCCTCTTACCTTTATCTCGCGTTTACTTTTCCTTAGAGTGAATCTGTTTCTGTTTCTCATCCTGTCTTTCATTTCATCCTTGTTTTCTTACTTCCTTTCTCTCTCTTTATCTGTCTGTTCCTGTGTCACAGCAAGTGGCAGTCAAATTGCCTTGTAGCACAGCCCCCCACCCCCTGGCCGCCCCTATACCCCTTCGCTCCATCTCTCCCTAGCGTGTGTGTGTGTGTATGCCTCCGCACAGCGTGTGTGTGTGTATGCCTCCGCGCAGCGTGTGCGTGTGTATGGCTGCGCACAGCGTGTGTGTGTGTGTGTGTGTCTTGTCAGGGACAGATTGCATGTGCCGATAAACTGCAGCTTTCCTCAAACTTCAATTGTTGTCTCCTCAGGGGTGAGAGGTCTTTATCCCCCCAATGTCTGACATCCACACACACATACACACACACACACACACACACACGCCTGCAGTGAAGACACCCCACGGCTGAACCTTGCACACACAAGTTAGAAGTAGACAAAGAAATGAGCAAACTTTGCTACTTTGATATTACTGTTGTTGTTATTGCCATGGACTATTAGCAGGGCGTTCATAAACAGCCCGAGCTCCCCATTGTCTAATGACTGTTCCAGTTTGTCTGGCGGGCGTGTGGGCTAATGCCTTTCTTATTTAACAAATTGAGAAGCAGAGAAGGGCATAATGAAGGTCTGGCGCCCTGCTTCCACGCCGGCGTGCTCAGACACCATTAGCAGCTAGCGCTGTGATGCAGAGCTTTATCTATAGAAATTAGTCATTCATCAATGAGCCTCGCCCCGACTCTCTCACTCATCTGGAGGAGGTGTGCCCCAGATCTGCCAGATAGAGAGACTTTGTCTTTCTCTTTCACCCTATCTCTCTCTTTCTCTGTCTCTCTCTCTCTCTCTCTCTCCTTTTCTGTCTCTGTTTCAATAGATGCACAACCACACATGCACACACACACATACACACACAAACAAACACACACATACACACACAAACACACACGCACACAAAACACACACACACACACACACACACACAGGGTGTCTCTTCATAAATATTGAAAGAGTGGAACAGTCAGGGTTCCAGCTGAAAGCACCTTTCATTTTGCTCTGCCTTTCATCCCTGCATAATTGACACTCCCTCCTCTCCGCCATGCCGCATCATCTTCAGGCGCCGCGCCTCCCCAAAGCTGTTAAAACACTCCCTCCTCCTCTCCTCGCTAAGAAGCCCCCGCATGTTTGCCATCGCTTGCTTTCTGGCCTCTGCCTCCTCTCCCTGGCTGCCATGTGCCGCTTGGTGTTTGTCTCGCAGGCAAAGGGCCTGTTTGGTTTGAAATGTGTAAACGTGTATTCATGAAAAAAGTCTAAAAGTTTAGAGAATGTGCATGTCCCTAACCCCTAACTACTCTCCGGGCATCATGGCTGTGGCCAACTCTGTGTGTGTGTGTGTGTGTGTGTGTGTGTGTGTGTGTGTGTGTGTGTGTGTGTTTTTGGGTGTCTCTGTGTGTGTGTGTGTGTGTGTGTGTGTTTGTGTGTCTGTGTGTGTGTGTGTGTGTGTGTGTGTGTGTGTGTATCATGGGTGGGTAAAATGAATTTCTCTCATTGAGCTAGACAGTGTTTCTTTACCCCCCTGTCTGCTGTGCTGTGTCTGTGCAGGTACGAGATGAAGTACGAGAAGGAGGACTTTGTGTTGCGGATCAAGAAGGTGGCGGTGGGGGACCAGGGCTCCTTCACCTGCGTGGCAGAGAACCGGGTGGGCAAAGTGGAGGCGTCGGCGACACTGACAGTCCGAGGTTAGTGCCCAGGCACCTTTCACACCACCAACATGCCAGCCCACGGAAACCAAACACAAAAGCAAAGAATCAATCACACAAATCAAACGAGTTGCTTGTTTTCTAAGACAGCTCTCTCCTGGAGTCAGTCATAGTAGCATGCAGCGTATTGTATATTTATATTTATGCATTTAGCAGATGCTTTTATTCAAAACAACTTACATTTTGTCAACTATCAGTTGTCGCGGCCAGTCTCCCCTAGAGCAACTTAGGGTTAAGTGCCTTGTTCAAGGGCACAACGGTGGCAGCTGGGATTTGAACCCACAACTTTTCAGGTTTCTTGTACGCTAGCCAGGTACACTACCACCGCCCATTGTATTGTGAAATGGAAGACCATCAGTAACACAGAACAGGAGGCAAATCATCTCCCTCACATGAGATATCAGGGCAGGGGACTCTCCTAGGGAGCTGGCGGTTATGCTCGCTGTGTGTGTGGCACTGTGAGTTGCAAAATGGCGGGCGGGTTAGTTCACCCAGAAGCAGCCACTGGTTGTGGGTTCCTGGTAGTGCCACCTGCTGCAGAGGCTCAGGGTGTGTGTGTGTGTGTGTGTGTGTGTGTGTGTCTGTGTCAGAGCTTTCAGCTTTATTTGAGGGCCAGTTGATTTATCTCAGCTGGGCTTAGCTCTGTCGGCGGCGGCTCCCTACCCCCCACCTGCGTGTGTGTCATTCCCCGCATGCTGGGGGTCCTAAGCCCCGATCAGTCACACAGACACACACACACGCGCACGCACACACACGGGTGCACGTATAGACACACACACACACTCAAGAGCTCAGACACACACTCACATACACACACATACACATGGAAAATCCAGGTAGACTGTGACTTGACAGACTACCACACACACACACACACACACACACACACACACACACACACACACACAGAGTCTAGCTACACTGTGCACATGTGCCCAGATAAGCACACACATGCACAGACACCCCCCACCATACATACTCAGACAATCCAGGTAGACCATGACCTTCCAAATACACACTCAGATTCACACACTCTAAATCCAGGTGAAAGGTGAACACACATACACACACACACACACTAACACAGAGAGAGGATGAGAGGGAAAAAGAGAGACAGAGAGAGATCCCTCCTGCTGAGTCTAACAGATGAGAAGCTTAATAACAGTTCAGCTCTTCACCTGAACCCAGCCTTAACTTTTCAAAGTCCCTCATGCATTTAATCACACAATGTCATCAGGCGCGGCTCAGTCTGCAGCTCTCCAAGCAGGGGGCTTTGACAGCACAGGGGCCCAGAGAGCACAGGGACTGGGCAAGCACTGATAGCAGCACTCTGAGGACTGACGCAATATCACACTCAATCGCAATCACACTCAATATGGATAGACCTGCCAAATGACAATTATTTATTTATTTGTTAATTTATTTATTTCTTTTATCTATTTGTTTATTTGTTTGTTTGTAGTGGTAGGTTGTCAACTCAGCATATACTGCACATTGTGACAGGGCCATATGTTTTGAATGAATGTGTCAATTCAGACTAATTTGCCCAGCTCTTATTTTGGCGTGTTTCACAACCATGTTCAGTTCACAGTGCCAGACCTTAAAAGTGTGAAGTGTTATATGTGCATATTTGAGGATTGTGTTTTAGACCGAAAATAATCCTTCAAATATGTCAAGCCTGGTGTGTTTGAAGGCCTTCTCTATGATCCTGGATGGATTCGGTTATGACTGCCATCCCCTCTCACCCCCCAACCCCTCCCCCAAGTGCACCTCTGCCTTTGTGTCTCAGTGAAGTTGATGACACCTCATGCACTCATTCATTCTGATTTTCATCTTTTTTTTGTGTTGTTCTCTCCCTCTGTTTTGCTCCACTCCTCCTCCGTCCCATCTTTTCCTCCTCACTCAATCCATTGTTCTGTTTCTCCAGCCCGTCCGGTGGGTAAGTACCCATCCTTTTGTTTTCAAGACCAATCCCACTTTGAATGTGATGCTATAGCTGATCACACGGCCATTCACTCACTCACTCAATCAATCACTTACTCACTCAATCACTCACTCACTCAATCAATCAATCAATAACTCACTCATTCACTCACTCACTCACTTACTTACTCACTCACTCAATCAATCACTTACTCACTCACTCACTCACTCAATCATTCACTCACTCACTCACTCACTCACTCACTCACTCAATCAATCAATCACTCACTCACTCACTCACTCAATTAATCACTCACTCACTCATTCATTCACTCACTCACTCACTCAATCAATCACTCACTCATTCACTCACTCACTCACTCACTCACTCACCCAATCAATCAATCAATCACTCACTCACTCACTCAATTAATCACTCACTCACTCATTCATTCACTCACTCACTCACTCAATCAATCACTCACTCATCACTCACTCACTCACTCACTTACTCACTCACTCATTCAATCACTCACTCAATCAATCACTCACTCACTCACTCACTCAATCACTCACGGAAACACACACACACTCACAACGCACTCACTCATGAAGACATGATGTTTTTCCAGTCAGTCAGTCACTCACTTGATCACTCCCTCCCCCACTCAGCCAGTCACTCTCACTCGCACACACACACACACACACACACACACACACACACACACACACACACACACACACACACGCATTCCCTCACTCCCTCACTCATTCACCATGGACACACTTTATTTGTGTTTCTGTGTCAGGAATTCTCACACCAGTACAGGCATCTAATGGCTTGAAGCACCAAGTAAAGGCCACATACATACACACACACACACACACACACACACACACATGCACGCACAGACACACGTACGCATACACACACACACACACACCTGTGAGTGAGATGCATATTTGCATGATACACAGACCCTGCATGACACACTGAGGAAACTAGAGAACCGATTGTAATCCAGATGATTATTTGTATACATTCCTATGCTGTGGAACAGTTTGGATTGGTTATGGAAAAGGAGTGGGATTAAACACTGAAGCCTTGCTTGTTCCTTTATCTGACCACCACCGGTCCTACCCTGCTTGAACCACTAGACCCCGGTTGTGCTCCGAGACCCAGGCTTAATCTCAAACAGCCTTACTAACCCCAAGCCCTGAAACATTCAACTTGCATGAATTAGCCAGTTATATTGCTTCATGCCAAGTAAGTCTTTGAGGGTTCAGGGATTAGGGATTAAGGTTTAGTAGGGTATTGGGATTAAGGCACAGTTTGCTGTGTCGTGCCTGTCATAGTTTGCATGAAATAGCACTCAACTGTCCTTTCCTCAGAGAGGTCGGAGAGAAATGACCCCACCCCCCACCCCCCCTCCACACACACACACACACACACACACACACATCTTTCTAAAAGCATGGGTGATGATGAGATGTTCCATGTGACCTTTGACCATTACAGAGGCTCCCCAGTTCGTGGTGCGTCCGCGAGACCAGATAGTGGCTCAGGGTCGTACGGCAACCTTCCCCTGCGAGACTAAAGGCAACCCGCAACCCACTGTCTTCTGGCAAAGAGAGGGCAGCCAGGTAAGCACCGTGTGTGTGTGTGTGTGCGTGTGTGTGTGTGTGTGTGCGTGCGTGCGTGCGTGCGTGCGTGCGCGCGTGTGTGTGTGCGTGTGTGTGTCTGTGTGTATGTGTGTGTGTGTGTGTGTGTGTGTGTGTGTGTGTGCGCGCGCATGTGTGTGTAGGTTGGTGGGGTTTGGATAGTTCCTGTATGTAAGAGACTGTACATGTGTATGTGTGTGTGTGTGTGTGTGTGTGTGTGTGTGTGTGTGTGTGTGTGCATGTGGGTGTGTGTGTGTCTGTGTATGTACTGTGTATCCATATGCTTGTGTCTTCTCCATTTCTGTGGATGTGCTGTGTGTAAAATGACACATTACCTTACACACACAGCCATAATATTCTGACTAGAGAGCTGCCAGCTAAATCTGTCTGTCCAGTCATTCTGACACTGCTATCATAACACCATTTCGGTAAATCCAGCAGCTGTGTGCATGTGAATGCACACGCGCGTGTGTGTGTGTGTGTGTGTGTCTGTGTGTGTGTGTGTGTGTGTCTGTGTGTGTTTGTGTGTGTGTGTGTGTGTGTGCTAGCAGTGTCATGAGTCCTTTTTCCCGTCACGCGGGTGGATAATGAAGTGGTCATCATCGGCGTGTCACCCGGGCTCTGGGGGTCATTTGTCAAACGCAAACATTAATTTAACGCATTAAAGTCATTAGGTGTAATTGAATGGGGGCTAATGCCTATTCTCTCCTGTGCCGCGCTGCCTTTGAAGAGTTGGGATGAGAGGATCTCATTAAAGGAGGCGTAGAGATGGCTATCCCCAGGCACACGCGCCACAGTGCCTTAGATTGGGCTGCTGGGGGCACTGTCATCATCCTCGTCATCTTCGTCATCATCGCTGCCATTGTCGTCTCCGTCGTCGTCGTATCTCGCTCTCTTTCCTTTGTTTCCTTCTTTGTTTACTTTGCCTCTCTGTATGTCAGCATCATCACCATCTCTCTCTCTCTCTCTCTCTCTCTCTCTCTCTCTCTCTCTCTTTCTTTCTCTCTCTCTCTCTCACTCTCTCTCTCCATCTCCATACACGTGAACTATTGAGAGCCCTAGCAGATGAAAGCCTCTGATGAACAGTGAAGGAGAGAATAGAGAGTTAATGATCACGCGCACACACAGACAGACACACACACACACACACACACACACACACACACACACACACACACACACACCATGCCGTGACACACATAAACACATGTCAGTGCCTTTATGTAATGCATTAGCAGCTGTTTGAAGTGTGGATACATTGCGCTGGATATTTTGTGAGATTTGCGTAGGTAAGGAAAAACAGCCCGACTCTCCCTTAAATGCTCAATGCAATATAGCAGAAATAGTCCAGTAGCAAATTGATGACTTGCAATAATGACAGAGTAAGAGCAGTGAAATTCATTTGGCTGAGAGTTGCTTCTAGTTCTTTCTCAGGAGCCATCAAAGCAGCCTGCTTCATTACGGATCCCTGGCGTCTATCTGCTCAGGGACTCGATGAGGATTAATCAGCTCAAAAATGCACCACTAGCAACACATGACAGGGAGGACTTTGATCTGCGAATGCTGCCGCTGCCGCCGAAGCTGCTCCTCTCCGAGCCAGTGGAGGAGGCGGCCATCCCATAATGTATTCCTGTGCAGTCGAGTTGATTAGATAAAAATCTTTTTCCTGACTCTGTCGCCTATGGGAACGATGCTTTCAGTGTTTTTTTCATCATGCACTTTTTTTGCGTCCTGCTTGCGTTGCCTGTAGGGTACACTTGATAAAAGCCTTTTGTGGAGAACTAAACTAAACTACCAATGTTTCCTCCACCCTCTCTCTCTCTCCCTCTCTCTCTCTCTCTCTCTCTCTCTCTCTCTCTCTCCCCTCCTGCAGAGTTTGCTCTTTCCCAGCCAGCCCACAGAGCCAGACAGCCGTTTCTCCGTGTCCCCAAGCGGAGAGCTGAGCATCAGCTTGGTGCAGCGTGCCGACGCCGGCTATTACATCTGCCAGGCCCTCACTGTGGCAGGAAGCATCCTGGCCAAAGCCCTGCTGGAGGTGTCCGATGGTAAGGATGGGATTCTTTTAAGCTCTTGGCCTGTGTTTAACTGTAGTATTATTGTAGTTATATTTCATAGACTGTGATTGTATACACTTGCTAAACCCTTTTCTACATCTGCTCCTCATGGATTCACACACACACACTCACACACACACACACACACACACACACACACACACACACACACACAAACACACACAAACATATGCAAATATGGAGACATTCAATTGAACATGTGAACAGGCACAGGCATACATGCTGACAGTTCATCCTCATGTGAACATACATATCTACAACAAGCTAGAGGAAGTTTAAATTGTTATATTAGCATTAATGTATTATTAATACATATTAGCATTATTATATTATATTAGCATTAGTTATATTGCTGTGATATTAGCAACTAATAAAGTTCAGCAGATAAGGGGAGCACACTTGAACGGCTTTTTCATTTCGCTGAGGTGAACGCTCGGTGAGCGGCTCGGCAAATCAATCACACGGTATCCTCCACCCCACCCCTCCACCCCCCTCTGGCATTGCAGTTCATCAGTCGTTGGCAGCCCTGGAAGACAGGGACACGGACAAAAAAAGAGTGAGAACTGTCAAACGTAACACTCTCCCGCGGACATCGAGACATACATTTACACCCACTTCTCACCGCAGGGGAAAAAAAAAATCTACGAAAAAACAGTATCATTATCTTAAGTGCTCGGAGACTGCCAAACGGGAGCCGTTTCCTACTTCCTTTTCATTCAATTCTTGGCCTCCACTCTCTCGGACATTATTGAATTAACATCTGTTCAAGGTCCTTTTTTCCCGCCAAAGATGGAAAGCTTTGGCCTCAAAGTGGAGATTGCTGGATAGCTGTGCATATCAATTGAGTGGTATTGGGGAGATGGAGAAAGAGAATGAGCGACAGAGAGAGAGAGAGAGAGACAGAGAGAGAGAGAGAGAGAAAGAGTGGGAAGAAGGGAGAGAGGAAAAGTCAGTGATGAGAAGGAAGAAATGCAGGAAAGATGGCCTAATTCAGACCAGCTGAAGATAATACACCAAGACACACATACACACACACACACACACACTCACACACATACTTAGAGATTAACTAGATTCCACTAGAGCCGCCTCTATTCCAGCGCCATCAGTGAGCGCTGTGCTGCTGTGAGCTGCTGTGAGCTGCCGCCTCCTCTCCGCTGGGGCGCAGCTACTTGAGGGAAGGCTTGGAGAAGCCCAGAGATGGAAATTACAGCCATCCAGGCAGGTGAAGTTATTGTCATTATCCCAATCTGGAGGAGAGCCTGTTGTGAAGATGAACAGAGTGAGAATGAGAGAGAGAAAGAGTGAGAGAAGGAGAGAAAAAGAGAGTATATGCGTGTGAGAGAGGTAGAGAGACAGGGAGAGAGATAGAGAAAAGAGAGAAAAAAGAAAGAGGGGAGGGTGTGAATGTGTTGAGAGGTGGCGGCGAAGAAGGCACGCTAATTAGGCCCCTCAGCGAGGCGTTTTTAATCCACACCTTGTAATTAGCGATCAGAGGTGTGATGGGACGCCACTAACGTGGGGGCCATCAACAGTAGCAGCAGCCTCCCCCTCTCCCTCCCCCTGGCCGGCTTGTTATTAAAAACAGGTACCCGCTCTCAAAACAGATCAATCATGCCACACACCTCAGGCGGGTGGGGGGTAGAGGGGATGGCCGCTTAGTGCCACTTTGCCAAAACTCTCTAATTTGCCAAGGTCGTGGGTAGGTCGTCGAGGCGGAGACGAGGTAGCCTTTCGGTGCCACTGTGGGTAATGAAGAGGGTGACAGGGACAATGATGTTGTTAACACCTCAACCCACCTCTGCTTCCAACCCCCCCCCACAGCCAATAAGGACCGGCCACCACCCATCATCCGTCAGGGGCCAGCCAATCAGACGCTGGCGGTGGACGGCGTGGCAGTTCTGGGGTGCCAAGCGTGGGGGGACCCCGAGCCCACGGTGACCTGGCTGAAGGATGGGGTCAGTCTGCTGGGCAAGGACCCCCGCATGTCTCTACTGGAGCCTGGCAGTCTGCAGATCAGAGGCACCAAGGTGGGTCTGCATGTGTGGGAGGTATAAATAACACAAAATAACACATCAGCATACACACACACACACACACACACACACATACACACACACAGGAAAGGCTTGAGGA
>PYXC01000992.1:302500-340000 GCA_015244755.2 Tenualosa ilisha | reverse complement strand
ATAGAGTCTATCTGTGGTGACCTCCAATCATTTAATTTCATACTTGATTATATAGTGAATCGTGCTAAGAATTGAAAGCTGTCTATGATGGAGATGCAGGCATGCTAATGCTCCAGTCGCTAGCACAGTCTCTGAGTGGCCAAAGTGCACATTTGAGCCATTTTGAGCCCTGCTCCTCACAGTGTGCCACTAGTCTGTTATGGTGATACAATGAGGCTAGTGCTACAGTCTTTTCTCTTCTGACTGTTTCTTGCTTCAGATATTAGCCCCCCGGTGCAGGGTGTGGACCACCGGCGTGTGCAGCAGGAGCTAGGGGACGTGGTGGTGAACATGCACAACCCTGTTGTGCTCAGCTCCACCTCGGTGCGCGTCACCTGGACCGTGAGTAGCTCGCTTGTCTCATCTCACAGCCTGGGATTGGTTGGATTGGCAATCTGGACCAAATGCACAAAACAGAATAGAATAAAGTTTAGATCTGGACAGGATCTGGACAGATCAGTTTAAACAGTCAGGATTCTTCTTAAAAGCCCGAGCAGTGAATAGTGCCTTGTGAAGTACTGTAATATTTTTAGTGTGACACATAACTTATACATCTGCGGAGTTTCTAGAAGTTTGTTTTTCATTTTTTTGCAGGATTGCAAATAGCTTATTTTCCCTCCCATTGTATGGGGCCAAAGAGAGAGACAGAACGAAAGAAAGAGAGAGAGAGAAAGAGAGGGACAGAGAGAAACACAGAGAGAGAGAGAAAGGGAAGCTGGAGCTAACTTTAGACGAGTGGACAGGACACCATGCGACAGCTGGCACATCATTAATCTCCAATCGTTTAGGGTGACGCCTGAATTAAGACAAATGTTTTTGCCTGGAACAAATAGATCACCATTAGGCCAACATGTGGGGCTCCTTCTTTTGGAGCCTGCTAGCAGTCAGCTCTTTATCTGACGGATGCAGAATTTGCTCTCCCTTGCTCCCCCCCCTCCTCATATTTTGGCACGGTATACCATCTGCTTCCTCTAGAGTGTTATTTAATGACGAAAAAGCCCCTTCACACACACTTGCACACACTCAGTTGCATGCAACACACACACACACACACACACACAAACACCATATGCTAGAGAGCGGCATGCACCAGCAGCTAGATGACAGTTTAATATAATGTTGTGTTTGTGTTGGGAGACTGCACTGGGCATCAGCATGAGGGATGAGCCCTTTTGTTTGAACACGCCATCCGATGGCCGACCTGCTCGCTATGCTTACTTCCAAAATAAACAACCCACTGCCTGCTTCACCGCGTCTCTTCTTTCTTTTCTTTTTTTTATTTCTTGCTTGTCTGTTGCTTATCTTTTTTTTTATCTCCTTCCTGCTTTGTCTCTGATTAGTTTCTCTCCATGAGCTTAAAAAGAATCCTTCCATATTTCAGCCATTTTGAGCCCTATCCCTCAGAATGTATCATGTTATTGTCAATCAACATCACTACTAAATGGCACCTGTAATAGCAGGTTAGTGCATCTCCACAATTAGTTAGTGTGTCTCCATTACCAACCTCAGCTACAAGTGGATGGAGCATTAGATAAAAGCTGTACACTGTAACTGCCGTGCCATTGGCCAGACAAAGCAAATTAACCAAACCCCAAATGCACACACCCACACACACGCACGCACACGCACACACAAACATAGCTCTAGTCCGTATTAGTGCATATCTGCAAGAACAGAACTCCACTGGAGTCCAATCAGTTATATTACAGAGGGAGAGATGGAGGGACGAGGGCTGGGGGGTAGGGGGCTTGGTGGAGGGGAGCAGCACAAAGCTTTTAGGCTCCTGGTTCATTCCATTAATGAAATCCTAACACACGATGGCTGTCGCTGCTCTGGGGTGGGCGCTGCGCTGCGCTGGGCTGGGCTGGGCTGGGCATGCGTGCGTGCGACGGCTGATTTATTTGGATGGGGCTGACGGTAAACAGCTGCTTTATATCGCCTATAAAAGCTTTCACTTGCTTGGGCCCCTGTTAACAAGGCATTACGGAGAGTTATGCTGCACCCCACCCTCCGCCCGCCCTTCAGCCAGACCAGTGCAGCTACACCTTTGCACAGGGTGGTGCAGAGGCTTTTAGGCTGTGTCCACACAAACAGTTTCAGACAGGTGTTGCCAGATGTGCTGTGCGTCACGCAACTCGTTTCAATGACGTCGCATAAGTGTTACATGCGTTACCAGGTGGACATTATGTCTGTTTATTTTCTGCACCAAAAATGGTCAACTTGTTTGCATTCATGCCAGATCATATGATTCTATCCACTCTGATGCAAACTCTTGGATCCGCAGGTGGAGAACCCTTCGCAGTTTATCCAAGGTTACAGGGTTTTGTACAGGCAAACGTCAGGACTACCTGCTCCGGGGGCCTGGCAGAGTCAGGACCTGAAGGTCCCCTCTGAACGGGACATCACTCTGTCAGGTCTGAAGAAGGGAGTCGTGTACGAGATCAAGGTCCGGCCGTACTTCTACGAATTTCAGGGTGCTGACAGCGAATCCATGACGGCTCGCACCATGGAAGAAGGTGAGGCGCCTCTCTCTGCAAAATAACCTCAGAATCACACTGTTCTCAGGCCTGTGTTTTAAACGGAGCAGCTCATCAGGTAGATAACTGCCCAATTAGGATAACAATCACTCTAGCTAATTATACAAAACATAACACAGACATGACCAATTGAATCCCACACAGGTTGCCTGAGCATATTAATTTTCCAGGGTTCAGCGATGCATGCACACAATCACAAAGACACACATACACACATGCACACATACTCACACTCAGACTATAGAAATACATACAAGACTTGGACATTTTCATTTTCATGGATTTGTACACACACAGGCGCAGACAGAGAGCGAGAGAGAGGGAGAGAGAGTATAGACCATAAATGCTCTCTCTAAAGCTGGCACTTTAATCCAGAGCAGCTCACGGTCCAGTGAATGCACACATTTCTCCCTTGGACCAAAGCCACCTCTGACCTTGGCAGTGGCAGCCGCCATCCTCTGCGCAGTCGGGGCTCCAGTACACACACACACACACACACACATACACACACATACATACACACATGCACACACACACACACACATACACATAAACACACACACACACACGCACACACACATACACAGATACACACACATGCACGCCCACACACACACACATAGACTGCTCCCTCCTTCTCTTTATTCCTGCAGGGTGGAGAGTGTCAGAGCCCCCCTGCTGTAGGGCTTTGATGGCGGGGAGGACTGAGATGCATCAGTGGGCCTCCACAGGCATACCACTGTGTGTGTGTGTGTGTGTGTGTTTGTGTGTGTGTGTTGGGGGATGCATATCTCTTTGAGATTACCCAGGACAGAGGTCCCTCCATGGGCCTGGCCTTGCTTTCAGAGTGGGGGTCGTAGCTCAGGTTGGTCAGGCTTTTGTTGTTCTTCCTCCCTGGGAGACCTCAGAGGTGTATATATGTGTGTCACAGACAGCACTATTTATAGTGACCAGGGCCATGTCTGTGATCATACGTTTTCCAGGGCCATGTCTGTGATCATATTTTATCCAGGGTCATGTCTGTGATCATGCTTTATCCAGGGCCATGTCTGTGATCATGCTTTATCCAGGGCCATGTCTGTGATCATGCTTTATCCAGGGTCATGTCTGTGATCATGCTTTATCCAGGCCATGTCTGTGATCATGCTTTATCCAGGGCCATGTCTGTGATCATGCTTTATCCAGGGCCATGTCTGTGATCATGCTTTATCCAGGGTCATGTCTGTGATCATGCTTTATCCAGGGTCATGTCTGTGATCATGCTTTATCCAGGGCCATGTCTGTGATCATGCTTTATCCAGGGTCATGTCTGTGATCATGCTTTATCCAGGGTCATGTCTGTGATCATGCTTTATCCAGGGCCATGTCTGTGATCATGCTTTATCCAGGGTCATGTCTGTGATCATGCTTTATCCAGGGCCATGTCTGTGATCATGCTTTATCCAGGGCCATGTCTGTGATCATGCTTTATCCAGGGTCATGTCTGTGATCATGCTTTATCCAGGGCCATGTCTGTGATCATGCTTTATCCAGGGTCATGTCTGTGATCATGCTTTATCCATAGCCCACCTATCGCTTTACATGACATTTACTTCCAGCGCTGTCAGAAGCAAATTAACAGCTCTTGTGTGCTGTTGACCTGTACACTCTGACCATTGTCCTCCATGTTGATGCGGAGGTCTCCCTGGAGAGTTAGCGTTAGTGATGGAGCTTGATGCCAGGATAGCGCTGGGCACACTCCACTCCCAGGCCAGAGCCAGAGATACATCCCATCAACTGATGGTCCTATTAGCTTCCTCTTCATCACTACACATGTCTGTAAGAGGCTTTCATTTAGATCACACGTGCATAATTTAGCCTGCTGACACATGTGTTCAGAATCTATGTTTACGGGGTGTGTGTGTGTGTGTGTGTGTGTGTGTGTGTGTGGGGGGGGGTGATGGGATTTACATTTATATGTATCTTTTCATCTCCACAAAGTGGTTTAAGTGTATTTAAATTTGCAGCTGAACGCATGCAGTGTGTGTGTGTGTGTGTGTGGTGTGTGTGTGTGTGTGTGTGGTGTGTGTGTGTGTGTGTGTGTGTGTGCGCATACTTCTATGATGGAATGTTAGTTACTGTAATATTAATGCCATGTTCCTGGCTGTGCTAAGTGTCCTCTGAAGCAAGCGGAGACATGATCTGGCAGTGTATCCCATAATGCTGATGGAAACCATGGCGATGGGATAGCATGGGAGCCAATTAAGAGCATCCCTATGTGAGGTGGCAAAGGTCCCGTGCTGACACTGCTGACACCGTTGACTGCTCCAGCAGTGCTTCATGTCAGGTGGCTCTTCACTATGGAGGATCACCGCCTCCTGACCCTTAGAGAGCCTGCAGGGCAAACTGGAAATTATGGAGGAACCATGAGCACAGTGGCAGAGATGGGTGGATGGGTGGGTGGGTGAGGAGCAACATATCAGCCAGTAAGACTTACATGGTGATGAGCACAGAGAGAGAGAGAGAGTGAGAGGGAGAGAGAGAATGAGAGAGAGTGTGTGAGAGAGACGAGAAGACAATGGACAGTGTAATTGCCGTGTTGGTGGTCCAGCGATCATGGCGTCTTTCACAGGGCTCATTTGGCGGTTGCGTTATTCAGCACGGAGGCTGGGGTGAGTCTCCTCTCTGTCAGACCGTCAGACCAGCGGCAGCCAGGCATGACTAACAACGTCTCAGGGTCTTGGAGGTCACAGTGCCACACTCCACCATGGAGGAACCTACAGGATTCATCTAAGTTTAATGGATGTCCTCATAAATTCTATGAGGGCTGCATAGAGGTTTGGTGGTGGTGGTGGTGGTGGTGGTGTTGTTTCTGGTGGGCGTGGAGCAGTGGCAGGGTGAGGGGTTCACTGGCTCAGCAGCTGTTGCTGCTCTAATGCAAAGTGTCACTGCTACGGAGGTCTCTAGTTTGCCAGTGGATTTCACATGCCAACATGCATCCCATCAGCGCTAGTGCTAGCACTAGCCTGTGCTCAGCACGGCTCCTCTTTCTGCTACTTCATGTTGATTTGTTTCATTCATTCATACATTCAAAGATGTCCCACTGGGTTTCTATTCTAGTTGTGTTCATTATAGAATATTTCATTTGATTTTGATACATCACGTTCAATTGATTTGTTTTGTTTAATTGAATTGGTCTTTAGTTTGTGTGGCCCACTCGGTTGCCTGTCTATAGAGGCTGCAGTAAATGTTGTTGGAGACTGAAGCATTTCTGGAGAGGGACAGACGTAGTGTCTGCCCAGAGCACGTGCATGCGTCTGTCTGGCTGAGTGTTTGTGCTGCGAGCGAGCGAGCGAGCGAGGCAGAGGCTTGTGCATATGCACGCAGACATATGGGCTTTAGCCGTGCACTTTAACACGGCTCCGGCTGACTGGTCTTTGAGTCGGCCGTCTGCTCACTCCACTGGTTTTGCCACCCAAAGAAAGACTTTATGGCAGCTCGGTTCTGGCCTGTAATTGCTTTAGCGTACTTCAGATTACACACACACACGCACACACGTGCACATGCATGCATTTACACTTCCTGATGCGTGTACATGCTCACTCCCACTCACTCACATACACAAACACACTTTAACTCATTCACACACCCACATAAATCTTTTCTGACCCATAACCATTATGATCAATAAGAGACTACTTAATGATCTGTGTAATATATGACATCATAATTAGTCAATAACTCCAAATGATGTAATCATTTTTAAATCCACCAAAAATGGAATAAAGATCTCAATAATGTTGCACTTTCTGTAATTCATGAGTATACAGTGGCATAAAACATTAAGCTCTGTTAATTACAGATGACATTTTGTCATTGTTTCGTCAGAAGAATTTACAGTAAATTACCAGGCACATTATCATAGTGTTATCATGTTTGATTGCATCTTAATGGAGTTAAAGCTACTGCATTATCAGGGCCTTAAGGAGCTTTAGATGTGTAGATGTTAACCCAGTAATGTGATTTGGTGTTCAGGACACATTTGTTTGATTTTCAATGTGTACGTTTTTAACAGACTTATTATTGGACACAATCGTGTTACTTGTGTACTTATTTAGTCCCACCGTGTCATTAATGCTCCTCTGCCCCCTCTCTTCCTTCCTCCTGCCCCTCCCCTCGCCTCCCCCTCAGCCCCCAGCGCCCCTCCCCAGCAGGTGACTGTGTTAACGGTGGGGAGCCACAACAGTACCTCCATCAGCATCTCCTGGGACCCCCCGCCCTCCGACCACCAGAACGGCATCATACAAGAGTACAAGGTAACAGCACAGGTGTCCTCACCTGGACATAACGCTGTAGGCCTACTTGCCACACAAGCAATGCTGCATAAAAGTCACTCTAAAAAACTGATCAGCAACAATTACATTCCTCAAGGACTAATTTTTGTAGACAAGTATCTTTGTGTATTGGCCATTTCAGCGATGTAAACAATTATAATGCTTGAACATTCTATTTTGTTCCCAAAGTACTTCCACTACAATAAGATAACATATAGAGCATTTAACCGTAAACATTTTGGGAACAGTTTTCAAACTCTAACTTAAAACGGTTTATAGTGTATATAGGGTAAACTGTGGACTTTCATTTTATTTAATTTAGCCCCTCCCTTTTTTTCATATGAAAAATTGCTGTTATGTGTGCATTTGCTGTATTCAAACTGTAATCAATGAAACTATATTAGTATATTAAAGACAAAGAGGAAGCACTGAACCATTCTCGTGTCCCCCCCCCCCGTGTCTTGTGTCCTGCTTTAGATCTGGTGCCTGGGCAATGAGAGCCGTTTCCATGTGAATAAGTCGGTTGACGCAGCCATCCGCTCGGTGGTTCTGGGTGGGCTCCAGACGGGTGTGCAGTACCGAGTGGAGGTTGCCGCCGGGACCAGTGCTGGGGTGGGGGTGAAGAGTGACCCGCAGCCCATCATCATTGGTAAGAGAGGTGTGTGTGTGTGTGTGTGTGTGTGTGTGTGTGTGTGTGTGTGTGTGTGTTAAGGTTCATAGATTGTTAGGTTGAGTTTTAATCAATAATTTATCCTACTTTTGCTGCTTTAGTTTTTAATACAGTGTGTGAGTGTGTGTATGAGCACGTGTGTGTATGCGTGTGTGTGTGTGTGTGTATTTTTTTTTTTTTTGCCATGCCTGTGTGTATGTTTTTGAACTGGATGGATAGAGGACTCTAGACCAAGGAGAATGGAGGTAAGAAAGACAGGGGAGATTTAGAGCAAGGAAGACATTGATCCAGGATTGTGAGAAAAACAATGGAGATTGACTCCATGCGAGGCAGACACATGCTACAGTATGGGAATAAGATGAATACCAAGAGAGAGAGAGGGGAGAAAAAACAAAACAAGATGGTGGAGGAGGTAAATGAGAGACGTGAAGAGAGAGTAAAAAACAGAGACTCTTCTCCTGGATGCTCGGGGTCATTTATCTGTGCAAAGGGAAAACAGGGGGATTTATCAGCGAGAGTCAGAGAGATGCCTGCAGATTCATTCATCAGATTCAGACTTTCATCAGATTCAGACTCCAGGAAAAAGACAAATCCTTCCCTCACCCAGCACTGCTGCACATGTGTACTGTACTGTACTTCCTCAGGCTAGCTGAGCTTACCTAAACCCAGCTCTTTTTTCCCCAACTTGTAGGTGTCACCTTTTGCCTTTCTTTTCTGTAGCGATCAATCGCAACAGGAAATCAATGAGATTTCATTTACCATACTGTCCAGCATCGTTGTGCAGAGTGCTGTTAGCCGTATCAATAATCCGCTCTTCAATACGTTTGAGCGGCAGTCTGCCGTGGCCATAGTCAGTGTTATTGCATGGACTCATCACCCCATCGCATTCTATCAAAAGGCTGACGAATGGGATGGATAAATACTCGCCAGATCAATACTATTGATCGGCTCTCACCTCCCTGCATGGCTGCTGACTGCCAGGGCTGGAAAACATCCGTAATGGCCCAGGAGAGGCTAGGGGGAGACGGGGACGAGGGAGAGAGAGAGGCAGGGGCGGCCCTGGGGGTAGAGGCATAATGATGGGACGGGGCTTGTGGGTGGTTTTGGGGGTTGGGTTGGGATCGGGGGGGAGAGGGGAGCTCACGCTCGCTTGCCTGCTTGCCTCCGAGACTGTGAATCTAATTTCACAGCACAGTAGCTGCACCAGGAAATCAAACTCTAGCACTGCCTCCAATGTCAAGCTGCCTCCGTCCCCCACTACACAGACACACAAACAGATGAGTGCACCTAGACACATTCACACACGCGCACACACACACACAGAGACACATACATACAGTATATGCTCTTATACACAAACGCATATTTTGCAAGAACACACACACATACACACACACACACACATACATACAGTATATACATTTATACACAAACACATATTTTGCAAGAACACACACACATACACACACACACACACATACAGTACATGCATTTATACACAAACGCATGTTTTGCAAGAACACACACACACACTTATACATACAGTATATACATTTATACACAAACACATATTTTGCAAGAACACACACATACGTACTGATTTATCACAAAACATGTTTGCAGAAAACACACATACTGTATGTGTGTGTTTACACTATTTGTGTACAGCCCACTTCCTACCTCAGGACACACATTATCCCCACCTCCCACACACAAAATAGTATAAGCATTCACCTAGACACACATATGCACACACCACACACAACACACACACACACACACACACACACACACACACACACACAGATACAGTACATGCATAAACACACTTCTTGCAAAAGCACACACAGACATACAGTCCCCATATCCTTTACCTCAGGACACACACTAGTCCCCTTCCTCCATCACAATCACCCTCAACCCCCCCCTAAAACGCCACCCCCTAACACACACACACACACACACACACACACACACACACACACACACACACACACAAATTGCCCCCTATAGGACCGTGGAATGAAATTGATGGGCAGACGGTTTGATTGATTAGATCTCCTCACAGTAAGCCCCCTCTGGGTTTGATCTTCTGCTCTCATCTTTTCCTTCAGTTTCAAATGAAAACAAACACTGATTGAGTTCAGCAGGACGCCATGGACAGAGAGAGAGACAGAGAGAGAGAGAGAGAGAGAGAGAGAGAGAGAGATTGCGGTCAGGGACAGTGTGACAGTGTGGGACTGCTGCAGCTGCTGCTGCTACTATGCCACCGGACGGCCCCTTTTTGTTGCACTGATCTTTGCTCATTTCATGTTGTATAATCCTATTAGTAAAAATAGAATGGTGCCCATAGATTTTAATTGGTCTTTCTTGTCCACTGATCTGATGTGATTTAATGTGGTGATGTGGAGAGAGAGAGAGAGAGAGAAAGAGAGAAAGATCAAGAGAGAGAGAGGGTCACAAACAGGGGAGGTTGCAGCAGTGCACAGCTGTGATTGCCATCTATCTTCCGATAGGTGCTGAGCTGCAAGATGTGATGACGGGCGACGAGGGAGCCAATAGCATCACAGATGTGGTGAAGCAGCCGGCCTTCATCGCGGGGCTGGGCGGGGCCTGCTGGATCGTGCTCATGGGCTTCAGCGCGTGGCTCTACTGGAGAAGGAAGAAAAGGAAGGGTCTGAGCAACTATGCAGGTATGGAGGACACCACACACACACACACACACACACACACACACACACACACACACAACCCCCCACTATGGAGTTATGACACACACCAACTACAGGCCCAAGGACACAGCAAGCACTGTCAGGGGGAAAAACTATATATACTGTACATACTTTTACGTTGGAGATTTGTTTTTGTTTTTCTGTTTACCAATAAGCTGGCTACATCAGCACTAGAACACTAGAACCATGTGAGAATCTACATTTTGAGACCGTGTTGGGAGAGTTTGAGTCAAAAGGTCTCCCGCAGGGCAGATAGACATAAGTTAGGGGACGTGAGGCTGTGCCTCCAAGTGAGGATGCTTGTGGGCTGCGGTGCTGCAGACGTAGGTCGTGACCCCTATGTGTAAGAAACAGGGCCATTCCAAATGACCTAACACGCAAATCCTGTGCCGTGCGAAGAGAGACTACTTCAGACATGTACGCATAGAACCCTCTCATTCATATTGAATAATGTGCTTATGTCTGGGTTACACAAGCGCCCAGACATCACCGCCCCCACCCTACACACACACACACACACACACACACACCACACACACACACACACACACACACACCCCAACCCTAAAACCACTCCCCACCCCCAGCCCCCTCTTCCACCACCATCTAGTGTCAAGTAGGTCTCCACACAGAGGCTGAAGACTGAGGAGGCGATCCCTTGGGCGGGGAGGGAGGCACGGAGGGGAGGATTGGTGGTGGTGGTTGTACTCTACTCAACATAAATCACTCACATTAAAGAGGAAGCTCTGCACACTTTCTGGAGCATGAACAAGAATCAAGACAAAGAGGCAAGGGGCAAAAAAAAAAAAAAAAAAAAACACACACATCTCTCTCTCTCTCTCTCTCTCTCTCTCTCTCTCTTCGTTTGAGTGTGTGGTGTGCTACTTACCATAATATGTTATGGATTTACTTTACGTCCATGGACCATGAACACAGTTCCATCAAAAGGATCTCTCTTTCTCTTTCGCTCTGAAAGCATATTAAAAACAAAACATCAAATGTGCTCATTTTCCAAACACAAGCAGGGGTGGTGACCCTTTCCCTTTGCTTGGTGACGGTGACCCATATTGTTCATGCATCTCAACTAAGCACATTCCTCTGCACCACGCCAATGTAATACCTTCCCCCCGCCACCCCACCTCTACCACCTCAGCCCCAATCTTCCCTGGGGGGTTTCTTACAGCATGTAGCCGTGGATTAGACTCATTACAATATGTATTGCTATCATCACGCCTCAGTGACCAGAGTGGCGACCATGGCAATTACCTAATTCTGCTCTAGATCTGCTTTCCTGGGATATATATATATATTTCCATCACCTGGGCTCTGATCCCCCTCTCCACAGTAAGAGTGGGGGTGGGGTGGGGGTAGGGGGAGTCATCATTGCCCTTCAGCTCTGTTTGATTCAGTTGATTTTACAACCATGAAGACGTGTTTGTTCTTTCTCCTCTCATACCATTTTCTCTCTATGGCCTGTGCATCATTATCACACATCTGTCAGTAGCGCTAGCTAGGCTAGGCCGGCTGAACTGCGCTAAACATTTTACTGCAGCCGCTAGCTGTATTTACATGAGATGTTCACCCTCAACCTTATGCATTTACATGTGTTAATCAGCGGGAGCGGTCGCGTGCGCACATGCGTGCGTGTGAGTGTGTTCATCTGCCATTGAATGTGTCTTGGAGTGTAGACTGAGTTGTAATGACTGTTCTTTCTTTCCTCCTTTCTTTTGTTTGTTTGTTTGTTTGTGTCTGTCTGTCTGTCTGTCTTGTTTTTGTTTTACAGTTCAATCCTTCACCTTTACCCGCGCAGGTACTGGCCATTTGTCTCGTCCATTCACTCAGCACCTCTCTCTCCAGGTAGCCCCTGACTCCGGCTCATCTCTGGCCCCATGCTGGCTCGAATGAGCTGGAGTCAGTCGCTCTCTGGTTCTCTCTTTCTCTCTCCTTTCCCCCTCTCTCTCTCTCTCTCTCTCTCTCTCTCTCTCTCTCCCTCTCCTGCCCCCCCCCTCTCTCTTTCTCTCTTTTGCTCTCTCTCTCTCTTGCATTGCTTATGCTTGAGAGAGAATCAGATCACATTAAATGTCAATTGTATTTTACTCCAGTAACTTCTATCTCACATAGCATGGAGTGGGTGCACTTTTGTTGTTCCATGAGTAACCTTGTCCTCTCCTCTCCTCTCCTCTCCTCTCCTCTCCTCTCCTCTCCTCTGTTCTCCTCTCTCTCCTCTCCTCTCCTCTGCTCTGCCCTGCTCATCTCCCCTGTGTTCCGGACTGGTCCAATGGGACCGCAGTGACATTCCAGAGAGATCGAGATTTACTGGGAAATGGAAGGTGAGAATGTCTCTCTCTCTCTTTCTTTCACACACACACACACACACACACACACACACACACACACACACACACACACGCACACACACACATACACACACACACAGACAAGACAGACACACACACGCACACCTTCTCTCAATCTCTCTCACTCTTTCTCACTCTTTCTTTCTCTGTCCCCTCGTATCCATCGTTGTCTTACCCACACTCAAACTCTTTCGACTTCATCACTAATACTGTATCACTCTTTCTTTCCTCCTATTGCTCTCTCTATTCTTCTATCTCTCTTTCTGCCACTGCCTCTCCCTCCATCTCTCTGGGGTCTGTCTGCAGTGACATTTTCAGCATGTGATGCATCTATCCTGAGAACAGCTTTTAACAGCTCACACCAGTAGAGGAGGAGAGCAGGCCCCCATACACACACACACACACACACACACACACACACACACACACACAGGCACTAAGTCATCTCCTGTGGGTTTATCTATGTACACTAAACTCCCATGAAGAGTCACAGCTGCTGTCTTCTTTTGCTACAAAAGCACATTTGCCTGAACTTTGACAGTTGCTCACGTATGGAGGATCACAGTAATGCATTTAGCGTTGAAAGCCCATGATGGCGGCATTTAGTTTCTTGTTATCCTAGTGAGACTTGGTCATCCCTTTCTTATTTGTTTAGCGTCTTAGTCTTTGTTTGTTTTGACTAGTCATAAGTAAAGAGTCGACTCGTCGGCGGGAGGAGAAGCTACATAAACATAAATGATTAAATTGGCATCAGATCTCTTGGACCTCTGCCAGCGCTTTTCAAAGTGCTGCGTTGGAGTTACCTGAAGAGTTATCGCGTTGCCAACACCTCCCACTCAAAGGCAGGCGGCCATCTTCTATCTCTGCTAATGACTGTGGAAGAGGATGAGTGGGAAGAGTAATGATGATGGGCCAACATTAAATCACATTTCAGTGAGGGTGGGGGGTGGGGGGTGGGATTAGATGCCATTTCACATTCGCACGCGTCACGCCAAGCCAGCTCGAGCCTCTTCATCACAGCTGACCTTTCGCTGCGGAGAGAGTGTCTGTAAGAGGTCCATATCAATACACCAGTCCCCGCTGCGTGGTTCTGAGATTTGTGTGTATGTGTGTGTGTGTGCATGTGTGCATGTATGTGGGGGTGTGTTGGTCAGTGCATGTCCCTTTGATGACTGATCACTTCCGTTGGTGTATGTGTGTTTATGTGTGCGTATGTGAGTTTGAGTGTGTGTGAGTCTCTGTGTGTGTGTGTGTGAGTCTGTGTGTGTGTTTGTGTATGTGTGAGTCTGTGTGTGTGTGTGTTTGTGTGTTTGAGTCTGTGTGTGTGTGTGTGTGTGTTAGTCTGTGTGTGTGTTTGTGTATGTGTGAGTCTCTATGTGTGTGTGGGTGGGTGTGTGTGTGTGTGTGTGTGTGTGTGTGTGGGTGTTTGAGAGGAAGTGACTGAGTGCAAAGCGAGGCAGCTCGTGCAAGTCTGACACGTGCACGCAGCGCCGCACTTGACACATCGATGGATTGGGCTATAAATCTGCCCGTCCGGAATTAACAGAAGCAATTAATGCGCTGGGACAGGTTTTGTCATTCGCCCATTTATCCTGCGCCATAACCCGTCCAGCCTCCCCACGCCACGCCACGCCACGCCACGCCACGCAGGGAGGCACGTGTGCCATGGCCACGCAGCGCCACAGGAAGTGATGCATTCGGCTGTTGCCGGGGCCAGTGTCGTGTAGGCACCTACACTTGTAAGCACGAGAGCAGATAATTACCCAGGGGAGTCAAGCCCCTTTTCTCACCCTTCCTCTCCCCATCCAGATGGGGCTGGTCTGGGTAATTTATCCCACCGGGGCTGCCTGCTTCCTCTCAGACATTTGCAGGTAACGATAAAACTAGGAAACAGACAAAAATGACAAAACGGGAGAATTGTAACCTTGTTAACTTCAACATGTTTCCTCTTTGTGAGAGGAAAGTTTTGTCATGACGCTGTCACTAGAAACAAAAAAACTTTCCCATCTCTTTTTTTTGTTTCTTTTGTCCCCCCAATAATCTGGCTCTCTTCCTGGTGGAGAAAGGAGGGAGGGGGAGGGGGGGGTGTTGTGTCTTTGTTATCCTCATCTCTCTTCCCCTCTTCCCTGCAGTGTCCCTCAGTCTCTCCATTTTTTTTTGTCTCTCCATCTTTCTTTCTCTCTTTTTCTTGGATTCTCTTTTCCTCTCCTCAGCAGATGCTCTCTCTCCATTCTCACCTTTGTCACACCTGAGTAGGCAAACCTAGCCAAGAGCCCAAACAACTCTACCAAAAAATGTGCATCTAAAAATAAAATCACCCTCGCCTCTACCACCCCACATTGCCATTATACCAAGGCCACATGTGCCATACCTGTGTGTGTGTGTGTGTGTGTGTGTGTGTGTGTGTGTGTGTGTGTGTGTGTGTTTATTTGTGAGACTACACATGCTAGAAGTAATGCACATCTGAGCTCCAACGGCCCAGAGGTGAACACACCATGTCTGTGTGTCTGTATGTGTTTGTGTGTGTGTGTGTGTGTGTGTATATTTGTGTGTGTGTGTTTGTGTGTGTGTGTTTGACTCAGGGGACTGTGGTGTTTGTGGGCTGCTGCTTCCAGTAGTCATCAGACCAAGCCATGTGTGAGACCAGACTCTCCATTTCAACCTCTCCTATTAAACTACACACATACACATACACGCACAGAGACACACACACACACACACACACACACACACACACACAAAACTAAACACACACCAACAGTATGATCATCTAACAATAAAAAATCAGACTGGATTGCTTCACTATATACCCCTTTCAGCATTTTACAGGACAATAGGATAGACAGTCTCTCCTTTTTGGGGGGAATCACCAACGATGCTGTCGCTAAAGCAGCCAATAGGCTTGCAGGTTGCTCCAGTTACCATGGAGACTGCTCTCTCCTCACAGCGGCGAGGCTCACTGGCTGCAAGGCTCTGAATTTAGAGTGTAAATTCCTATTGTGGCAAGCTCTAAAGGAGATTTAATATGGGGCTGCTTAGGGAGGGGGTGGCGTTCGCTACATGGTGTGTGTGTGTGTGTATGTGTATGTGTGTGTGTGTGTGTGTGTGTGTGTGATTTGTGGACTTGTCAGTTGTTTATGTCTCTCTGTTTGCTTGTTTATTATTTGCTGTGCTGCTGTGCTTGAGGCCACACAGAGAAACACACACACACACACACACACACACACACACACACACACACACACACACACACACACATACAGTAGCTTGATGAACTCCAGTCACCAACCCTGCTGCTTCTCCTGTCCAGAGTCTCAAACAGAAACAATTGGTTTTGTGGCTTCATGTTGTTCTTACCTTTTTCCTCTTTATTTCACTTCCCTATTTCCCCCACCTCACAATTCATTCTTTCCTTCTTTCTTTCTTTCTTTCTTTCTTTCTTTCTTTCTTTCTTTCTTTCTTTCTTTCCTCCCTCTCTCATCTGTCCCTGTAGTCGTCCTGGCCTGCTGAAGGCGGGTGATCCAGGCTTCCCCTGGCTGGCTGACTCCTGGCCCTCCACCAGCCTTCCTGCCAACGGCGCCTTGGGGGCTCCCAAGGACCGCGGCAACTACGGCCGCGGAGGTAACAACACAGCACGCACACACACACACACACACACACACACTCTCTCTCTCTATTCAAGATGAAGTGGATACTTTGTTCCCACTTAGTACAACACTAGTACGCACTAGTGCGTACTAGTGTTGTACTAGTTCAGCAGTCACACACACACACACACACACACACAGACACACACTATTCAAGATGCATTGGATACTTTGTTCCCACTTAGTACAACACTTAGTATGCACTTAGTTCAGAACTCACACACATGCACACACACACACACTACATGTCATGCGTTTACGCTCGATGGCACACACACAAACACACTCACGTACACTCACATACACACATACGTACATACCCATACTTTGCTGTGGCCCACTTTGCTGTGGCCCTGTGGAGCGGACCTGCAGGTGAAGGGTCAGGTATCCAGAGATGGAGGGGGGTGATGAGGTCTGCATACATGCATGAGGGTGATGAATATTTCAACCAGCCAGGAGTCCCAGTGCACAGGAAGTGACAGGCCGTCACACGCCGCTAACCCTCTGGCCTTCACTCTGGACTCTGGAGTGGATCTGGCCCAGGTCTGGCTCTGATCTGGTGAGCTAGTGGCTGTGCAGTCTGAGGAGACACCAGTACTCAGTTCAAAATGCCATACACGAGATATGTGTGATACACCATACACAGCCTCTCTGATTGGTTGAGGTTGAAAGGATGTAGCACTAAATGTGTGTGTGACAGCGTTGTCACATGTGTCCCTGTAATGTGTGTGTGCGTGTGTGTCAGTGGTGTAAATGTATGTTTCGATACACATACACCAGGAGCAGAATACGGTCAGAATACTGCCTGAGTTCCTGTTGCGCTATGTGTGTGACAACACCAGCACAAGCATTGCATACACCATACTTGTGTCTTTGTACTTGTGTGTGTCTTTTCTATGTGTGTGTGTGCTTGTGCGTGCCTAACAGTGTGAGAAAACAGGCATCTGAAGGTCAATCCTGGAGTGTGTGTGAGAGTGCGTGTGTGTGTGTGTGTGTGTGTGCACGCGTGTGTGCCTGAGTGTGTGTGTATGTGTGAGTGGTCATCTCCCTGGACTCCTCGCCCCCAGCCGCCCCCGCTCAGTCACCCGCACCTCCTCGTCCTCCCCGCTGCGCCTCCTCCTCCGCCTGATAATGAATCTGCGGGCTAATCACTTTCATTTATCTCACCTCATTTGTGCCGCCCTGGGCCTCCGGCGTGGGCAGCAGCGGGCCAGCGGCAGCAGCGGGGACCACCGCTAATCACGCCACAGAGCCCCCCCTCCTCCCCCTCCATGCCCTCGCTGGGCTGACCTTAAGGGCTGAGGACCCCCCACCAGGGCCCGAGCTGTCCTGTCCCAAACACTCACTCATCAACCTCAGCCTAATGGCATCCTAATAATTAAGGCACTGTGGAAGAACTAAAGGCCTGGCTATGTTGCTTGTGTGTGTGGTTTTTTTAGTATTGTCTTTTTCATTGATGGAGGAGCTTTCACAGTGTACCTTGGGAAGCGGTTGAGTGGCTACTGCCAAATGCTAAGCCGCTTAGGGAAATAATAATTAGCTAAATAGCTACTTAGCTAAATAAACAGTAGCCATACAAGCATCTGACTAGGCTGCACAAATGCAGGTGCAAATGCCTAATCTGTGCAGGCTTACGACACCATTGCCTCAAGGTGCTTTCCAGAGCCAAGCTCAGACATGAACCATGATGCCCCTAGATCAAGGCCATGGGGGAACCAGGAAAAACCTGCCTTGCAGGGAGAAGCCCTTGGGTGGATCCAAGGCTCAGAAGAGGGGTCTATCTGCCAGAGGTCAGCCTGGTATGGCTTTCGGTATGGGCAGAATGAACATGATGGGTCACTGGACTCACTTGCCTCTGTACTGGTGGACTATATAGATTATTTATGGTACGAAAGTATATTCCTATATCATTCATCTATCTACTGTAGACCACTGGGTGTGGAGATTGATATAGACCCCACTGGGTGCATTGAGGCAGCAGTAACATCATGGATGGCTAACCCTGAAGCCTTTATTGTGAGTCAGTGTCACTTTGGATGCTAGTGTCTGCTAAATACCAGCTACCTCACTTTTACTTTTTAACACCTGCAGTCTTTTAGCCAGCTCCGCACGGCATCTCTTTGTATGTATACAGGGACTACAAAGTGTCTGCCTAATGTCTTAGGTTTCTAACCCTTTCTCCTTGTCTCCTTCTCTCTCTCTCCCTCTCTTGCTCTCTCCTTCTCCTGCCCCATCGCTGCCTTTCGACACTTCCCTGTCCCTGTGTCCCTCCGTCAGACGTTCTGCCCGCTGGCGGCGGAGAGAAGACGGGCACCATGCTGTCGGATGGCGCCATCTACAGCAGCATCGACTTCACGGGAAAGGCGGGCTACAGCAGCCCTGCGCGCGGCTCCCAGGCCACGCCCTACGCCACCACGCAGATCCTCCAGTCCAACAGCTTCCACGAGCTGGCCGTGGACCGGCCCGACCCGCGCTGGAAGGCCTCGCTGCGTGCCCAGCACGAGATGGCCAGCCTGGGCTACTCGCTCACAGACAGCCGCAGTGCCAACGGTAAGCTGGGCTGGCAGACAGACTGGGGGGGGAGGTTGGATGACTGTAGTGTAGTGAGATCTGGAGGCTTTATGTGTGTTGTGTGGGTGTCGGTTTCTCTATGTGTGTGTGTGTGTGTGTGTGTGTTTTGTATGTATTTCTGTGTGTGTCAGTTTCTGTGTGTGTGTGGGGTATGTGTCCCTGTTTGAGTGCATTGTGGGTTAGTGGGTGAGTTTGTCTGCGACTGTCCTTACACTGTCAACTGACTGTGTGTGTGTGTGTGTGTCTGTGTGTCTCTGTGTATGGAAGAATAACTGCTATCTTGCTGTTATGTGGGTTGGGGGCAAGTGCATATTTCCATGCTAATTTGGTGTCCTTGATATTTGTGTGTATTTGTGTGTGTGTGTGTGTGTGTGTGTGTGTGTTTGCTGGGCATGTTTGCATATGTACTTACATATTGTTGTTTGGGGGCAGGACTGCATATGCATGTGTGCATATTTATTTATTTATTTATTTGTGCCCGCTCTGTTTGGGTCTGTCTGTCTGGGTTTGGGGGAATCGGCGGGAAATTGGGGTTTGTGTGTCACGACGCTCCTCCCTGCCTCCCCTCCCTCCCCTCCCCTCGGCTTGTCACAGCAGCAGCGGCAGCGGCTAAGGAGGCCAGCCCACAGCCACGCTGAGGGTTTAGTGGCCTTACACAGCAGCAGTCTGTGTGTTAATGAGAAACGGGGGGACCAACAGAATAGAGGAATAGAGGCATAACAGAGAGACAGAGGGAGAGATAAGGAGAAAGAGAGAGAGAGAGAGAGAAAAAATTTCAGAGAGTAATGAGAGGGAGGAGGATAGAGAAAGACAGTGAAAAGGAGGAAAAAAGAAAGAGAGAGAGGCTGAGGGGGAGAGAAAGTGAGGAAGGAGAAGAGAGAGACTGAGAAAGAGAGAGAGAGAGGGAGCAGAATAAAGAGAGAATGTGAGGGGGTGGGTGGTGGCGATGGTGCAGTATTTACATTTCCATTGGAAACAGGCCCCTCGGGGACCAGGGCTCTTAATCGCGCCTCGCTTTTCATGTGTGTTTTGCTTATCAGCCCTGGGAGTTTTTTAGCCCAGAAATGTCAGAGAATTACAGCACGTTTGCCTGCATTAATTTGATTAAGCCGGGCAGGGATTCCCGTGCGCTCCGACCCCATGGATATGAAATTAGAGGTGTTTGTGTGTGTGTGTGTGTGTGTGTGTGTAGGGGTTGTGGTCAGTGTGGGCATTCCCCTGGTGTGGATGGTGCAGGGGTCTCTGGGTGAGCAGCTGGCCGGCCGAGCGAGACGAAAGACGAGCGAGAGAGTCGCAGTTTCCTTGTGAGGAGGACCTGAAAGAGGCCACTCACTGCCAGGAGGCTCACTTCAAGACTGGAGTGGAGGATTAAGGACGTGGAGAATGAGCGAAAGAGTGGAAAAAAACACAGAAAAGAGGGAGAGAGGAAGAGAGAAAGACAGAGGGGGGGGGGGGTAAATTGACCTCCAGAATGGTTTGTTATCAGGGCAAAGGAGAGAAATAATGAATGATGAGAAATCAGAGAAAGAGGAAGAGAACAGAGACATCATTTCATATATAGAGAAAGCAAGAAACCGAATAGATGGGAAAGATTAAGTTTGTGTGTGTGTGTGTGACAGAGAACATGGTAGCATGGAGAGAAGAAGTACTGACAGACTGAGAAAGGCAGAAGGAAAAGTGGAGTGAAAGCAAGAAACAAATTGAGGGATGGAGAAAGCGAGGGAAAGGTGAGGCTGAAACGGTATGTGTGCCCGCGCAAGTGTGTGTGTGTGTGTGTGTGTGTGTGTGTGTGTGGGGGGGGGGGGTTGGGGGATCCATAGGGGATACGAACAGAGCTAATTAGAGCACTCTCACACTCAGGCTCTGACACAGAGCACTGACAGAGACTGACCCCTGGCCCCCGCATTCTGTGTGTGTGTGTGTGTTGTGTGTGTGTGTGTGTGTGTGTGTGCATATGTGTACATGTGTGTGGAGTCTTAATGGAGTGACTGAGCGTGCGCACTTGTGTATGTGAGATAGAGTGTCTATTGTCTGTGTCTTTGTTGGTCTGTGCATACCGGTGTGTGTATGTGTGTGTGTGTGTGTGTGTGTGTGTGTGTGCGTGTGTGTGTGTGTATATGTAGATCATCAGATACTTTTCTAGTTCCTATCAATTATCATCCATGATTTCTGTTATTATGATTGTCAGTACATGTACTATTTTAGATATGGATGTATCTGTATGTATTATTTTGATCTTTTCTGTAAACACCTAACATTACTTTGTAACTACAGGCATCCACTACCACCCTCAGCCATATTGTGGCATATTGTACTTCTGTGCTGAATAATGCATAGTGCTGGCGTGTTAGGCTAGTGTTGAGTGTGTGTTTGACCCGTGTCCATCACAGGTGTTGAGCGTGTGTTTTAACCCGTGTCCGTGCTATCACAGGTGGGAAGGCTAGTGTTGAGTGTGTGTTTGACCCGTGTCCATCACAGGTGTTGAGCGTGTGTTTGACCCGTGTCCGTGCCATCACAGGTGGGAAGGCTGCCAAGAAGAAGAAGGCCAAGAGCGGGAGTAAGACCCCTAAGAGTAACGGCAGCTGCTGGGCCAACATGCCCCTGCCCCCACCACCCATGAACCCTCTGCCAGGCACTGAGGTGGACCACTACGCCCCCGACCACCATGGAGCTGGAGGGTAGGACGCACACACACACACACACACACACACACACACACACACACACACACAAACCATTCCTCAGAAACTCAAGCTGACTAAAACGATCAGATATGTGTGCATAGCATTCTTTGTGCTGTCTGTATACGTGCACACACACACACACACACACACACACACACACACACACACACAGGCACAGACACACTGGCGTGCATACTGAAAGACACAGATACTGTACATTATTCTCTGTCTCTTTCACATTCCCTCTCAGACACACACCCACAGACATATCATTCTGTCTTTCTTAGACAGGCGCACACACACACACACACACAGAGAGAGACTACCCCCTCCTCCCCGCGTACACACACGCACTCACACACCACCCTCGTCACTTTGGGATTTGTTTTGGCAGGCATATCTAACACAGCCAGCAGACAGACAGACCGACTGACAGATGGTCTGAGTGTCTAGAAACATCTCATTGTATCTAGCTCAGATTCACATGCACATAGACATGGACACACACACACACACACACGCACACACACACACACACACACGCACACACACACACACACACATACACAGACATGAAGGAGAAACATGTACCAGCAATCTCTATTCATCATCTCTCAGACACCTCCTCTTTCTCCCTAATGTCCCCCTATGCAGATCTGTCAGTCTGTCTCGCTCCTTTTCTCCCTCTCTCTTTTCCTCTCTCTCTCTCTCTCTCTCTCTCTCTCTCTCTATCCTTTTCTCTCTCAACCCCCTGCCCCCCTCCTTATATGTATGCATAGGCTTGTTTATATATGTTGCTGATCTATGTAGAATTGTTGGTCACTGTGCATGTTGACAGGCACATGGGAGACGGTTAAAGGAAACAAAAAGAACAGCTTTTTGTGTTCTCCGTCTTTTTTCCTTTCTTTTCTGGTTTGTTTTTGTCCTTGTCTCATACCCTCCCCTCCACTGCCAGAGTATACGGCACAGATTCCATGCTCTCAGACAGGACAAGACTGTCAGCAGGTTTTTATGATGTTGTGTGTGTGGTGTGTGTGTGTGTGTGTGGTGTGTGTATGTGTGTGTGTTGACTGGTGTGTGTGTGTGTGTCTGAGAGAGAGAGAGTTTGGAGTGTGTGCGTGCGTGTGTGTGTGTGTGTGTGTGTGTGCGTGCGTGTGCGTGTGTGTGTGTGTTTGTCTGACACACACAGGCAGCGGTGAGCAGACTGCCAGGGAGAGAAGCAGGAGAGACGAGCACAGGAGCAGGACTAATGAGCATCCTGCTGCCAGAGACAGAAAGAGAGAGAGAAACAGAGGGAGAGAGAGAGATATGTGGGGAGGGGCATAGAAGGAAGACAACAGAAGAAAGAGCAAAGTGCAAAAGAAAGAGGGAAGGGGGGATAGACAGACATGAAAAATCCCATAAATGAGAAGAGGAAGAGGAAATGCACTAATAATGAGAGAGTAATCTGACCCTCTGGGCACCCTTTGGATGGGCATCCATTGTTAGATCTCTTCATAAGACCTGCACAGATTTATAGATTTCCTTCTCATTACAGGCGAAAGATATTCTTTCAAGGGCATAGTTGGGAACCGTTGACAGTAAAGACAGAAAAGTTGTTTGAGGGTTTGACCTTATTCAGACTCCCATTCTCTCTCTCTCTCTCTGTCTGTCTCTCTCTCTATATATATATATCTCTCCCCCCCCTCTCTCTCTTTTTCCACATGTGCATAGCTCTGACTCAACTTACTCCTGTGTAGCCAATTACTCTTTTTTTCCCCCGATTGCAATAATTACTTAGTCTGCCTTAGACTGTTAGAACAGAAATGAGTTGCAAAAGGATACAGAAAAACAGAGAGAGAGAGAGAGAGGAGAGAGAGAGAGAGAGAGAGAGAGGAATATTTGATGACATTCACTTTTGTCTTTGTGGCGTTAAATGTTAAGTGATTTTATCTCTCCTCCGCATGTTGCTGTCCTCCCATTCCAGCGTCATTGCTGGAAATCCCTTTCCTTAATGTCCTCGCTTCTCTTTATGTCCCTATTACTCTCTGTGGTAATTGAGTGTGTGTGCTTGGGTGTGTGTGTGTGTGTGTGTGTGTGTGTGTGTGTGGATGACGTGATGTGATTGCTTGTAATGCGCACAATGTCCCATAAAGCCTCATCTGGCCCAACCACGTCATTATATTTCAGGGAAGTGTCCTTATTCTATAGCACATTTAGATGACAGATGCATTTGAATGGGTAAGCAGAGGGAGTTACTCAGCAACATAGTGCTCCATGCTAACTGTTTCAGAGGCTCAACATAGTGCTCCATGCTAACTGTTTCAGAGGCTCAACATAGTGCTCCATGCTAACTGTTTCAGAGGCTCAACATAGTACTCCATGCTAACTGTTTCAGAGGCTCTTAACATGAGCCAGGGGGCACCAACAATTAGGCCTACAATATTATGACAGAATTCAGACAGAGGGTCAAAAGAGCGTTTTTTTCTTCTGCTGTGGTGAGTCTAAATTGTGGTGTTGAGCGGACATGGAGTTGCAGGGAGGTGCTTAGTTTGGACCCATCATAGAACCACCAGTCCTCTGTCCTGGCAGCAGTTCTCCAAAGTGTTGCCTTTGCCAATCAGGTTGTCAAGTTAGAACTAGTCTTTGGATTGTCTTTGATTTGTTTGCTGACAGAGTGAACTCCATCCATCCCCCATCTGTTTGGTCCCCCCGAAAATAGACTCCACCAATTGCATGTCCCCTCCTACAGGTACGAGAGTGACAGCTGGGCCCCGCCTCTGCCTGTGCAGACCTACCTGCACCAGGGCCTAGAGGACGAGCTGGAGGAGGAGGAGGAGCGTGTCCCGACCCCGCCCATGAGAGGAGTGGCGTCGTCACCTGCGGCAGTTCCCTACGGCCAGCCGTCGTCGACCTCACTGGCCTCCTCCCACCACGAGGAGATGCAATCCATGCTGCAGGCTCACCTGGACGAGCTGACCCGTGCCTACCAGTACGAGGTGGCCAAGCAGTCATGGTGAGCACATCTGCACATAACAGCTTACACCCAATGCATCTCTGCATCTGTACAGCACACACCCAATGCACCTCTGCATCTGTACAGCACACGCTCAATGCACCTCTGCATCTGTACAGCACACACTCAATGCACCTCTGTATCTGTACAGCACACACTCAATGCACCTCTGTATCTGTACAGCACACGCTCAATGCACCTCTGCATCTGTACAGCACACGCTCAATGCACCTCTGCATCTTACAGCGCACACACTCAATGCACCTCTGCATCTATACAGCACACCTCAATGCACCTCTGCATCTGTACAGCACACGCTCAATGCACCTCTGCATCTGTACAGCACACGCTCAATGCACCTCTGTATCTGTACAGCACACACTCAATGCACCTCTGCATCTGTACAGCACACACTCAATGCACCTCTGCATCTATACAGCACACACTCAATGCACCTCTGTATCTGTACAGCACATCATGCTCCAATGCACACCTCTGCATCTGTACAGCACACGCTCAATGCACCTCTGCATCTGTACAGCACACACTCAATGCACTTCTGTATCTGTACAGCACACACTCAATGCACCTCTGTATCTGTACAGCACACACTCAATGCACCTCTGCATCTGTACAGCACACACTCAATGCACCTCTGCATCTATACAGCGCACACACTCAATGCACCTCTGCATCTATACAGCGCACACACTCAATGCACCTCTGTATCTGTACAGCACACACTCAATGCACCTCTGCATCTATACAGCGCACACACTCAATGCACCTCTGTATCTGTACAGCACACACTCAATGCACCTCTGTATCTGTACAGCACACACTCAATGCACCTCTGCATCTGTACAGCACACACTCAATGCACCTCTGCATCTGTACAGCACACACTCAATGCACCTCTGCATCTGTACAGCACACACTCAATGCACCTCTGCATCTGTACAGCACACCACTCAATGCACCTCTGCATCTGTACAGCACACACTCAATGCACCTCTGTATCTGTACAGTACACACTCAGCACATCTGCATGTATTCACGTTGGTCAACTCAATGGAAAATGTGGAGTGATTACTAGCTGTAAAGGGTCACCTGGGTATATCGGAGGATATCTCCACTCCTAGGACACGTAGAATGCATTTCGTCCAATCAGAAATTCATAAATAGCGTGATCAAACCTAACGGTTGTATAAGTGATAATGTGAATTTTGATTATTGCTATTGTTTCATTGTGCTTGTTTTGTGGTATAATACAATGTCTTTCATGTGAGCCCTCCTGGTTTAATCGTGACCACGTTTCTCGTTACAAGACTATAAGCATGATGTGTCACGTTTTGACATGAGACGCTTAGCGAATGAATGCAGCCCAGTGTTCGCTAGTGGGAAATAATAGGCCATATTGAATTGCATTTATCGACGGGGACGAGGAAAGCAGCTAATTCCCACACCTGCTCATTGTGTTTCACTCAAAAGCGAGACAGCTCAACCAGGCCAACTTAACCCCTATGCAAATGCCTCTCCTTTGCATATCAAAGTGTTTTTTTCCTCCTCCTCCGCAGACCGTACATGAGCCTGGCATTCCCACAAAATGTCACACAAAGGCAGGGGTGCCGTGTTGCCTGCAGGTGATAAAAGCGGACTCATTGATTACAGTTGTAAGCTGCGCCGGCGAAAAACTTGTCAAACAGGGGTGTGTGGGGAGGGGGTTGGCTGTGTGGTGACATCCACTTGTTCTTTAGGTGGTGTAGGGTAGGGGGTATGGGTGGGTGTTGGGGTGTGGGGGGGGGTGGGTGGAGTAATGACTGGGTTTGCCATTTGGTGTGCATCTCTGACAACGAGAAAAGAAAAGAGAAAGAGCTGGTAATTATGCGTCGGGGGAGGTGTGTGTGTGTGTGTGTGTGTGTGTGGTGGGGGGGGCGGTTGGGGGGAGTGGCTTTGCCGTGAGGTTGTCAAGGCGGGCAGCTGGGCTCCAGATAACACGCTCCGCGCGCGTGGCTGACAGGCCGGCCCGCTGCTCCATTCTTCTGCCGGCGCAAACCCAATTACGCCCCCATTGTGCCGCCGCCGTCGCGGCGCCCCCGCCACTGCATTAACGCGGCTCGCCCCGGACCGCCCCGCCCCAGTCGGCCAGCCTGTGCCTACCACCGCTGCTGCGGCCACCACGCCCGGGTCATGCCGTGGAATAAAAAAAAAACACTCAAATCTAAATTTGATCTCCATTCAGTGCAGCTCTCTTTTCTATTGAACTTGTCTGGGACTAGACAATCTCTCTCTCTCTCTCTCTCTCTCTCTCTCTCTCTCTCTCTCTCTCTCTCTCTCTCTCTCTCTCTCAGGGGGTCTCCTCCTTTTCCTCAAACCTCCCTCTTTCTCTCTCTCTCTCTCTCTATCTCTCTCTCTCCATCTCCCAGCCTCTGGCTCCTTGTGATATTTTCCACCATTGTAATGCCTTCATACCTGGAGTCATTTAACATCCTTCAATTTTTTTTGTTCTGTCCCATTTTGTGTTTGTCATTTGTCTTTTCACGCAGGCATATAAAGGGCAGCCCGCTCCCCCCCAAGGCCCCCGCCCCTCCTGTGGGCTATGTGTCCAGCACGCTGGCGTCTGATCTGGGGCCGGACATCCTGACAGACGGCGAGGATGACGACGCGGACAGCGAGGAGTACGACCTGTCAAGGCCGCTGTGCAAGCTGGACAACACGCCCGGCCGCAGCATTGACAGCATGGAGGGACCCGGCCCGGGTAATGAGCCTACCTGCCCGCTGGCCCCACACACACTCACACACACACTCACACACACACTCACACACACACACACTCACACACACACTCACACACACACACACACATACACACACACACACACACACACACACACACACACACAGACACACACTCACACACACACGCTCATACACATACACACACACCCTAAGCTGTCAGACACACACAGATCTCACAAAGGCACCTCAGTGGATACACATTCCATCACAAGAACACACACACACACACTTACTGGAGTCACATGCAAACACTTCTCGCTAAAGGAATGCACACACCACATCTGTCACATTAGATACAAAGACCCCCCCCCAAACACACACATACACACACACACACAGGCACAGAGGCACCACTCACTTTCCTTTCACTTCACCACCCAGCAGAGAGATGTCACCAGGATGCTTTCCTTGTTTTTTTTTCCCTTTTCTCAGCAGTCTGACACATTCAGACACATTTTTACATTGATACATTTTTTACCCTTCTAGAGCTTCCTTCCCCATTACTCTTTCCTCTCAGGCCTGAGGATCCTCTGTGTGTTTAACTCTCTCTCATACAGCACCTGTGTGTTTAACTCTCTCTCATACAGCACCTGTGTGTTTAACTCTCTCTCATACAGCACCTGTGTGTTTAACTCTCTCTCATACAGCACCGGTGTGTTTAACTCTCTCTCATACAGCACCTGTGTGTTTAACTCTCTCTCATACAGCACCAGTGTGTTTAACTCTCTCTCATACAGCACCAGTGTGTTTAACCCTTTGAACCTGACGGCCGTGTCATGTTTGATTTGACACGCCTATTCTTCTCTGTTACATTACTTGCTGAGTTTTCATCACACAGACATCACACACTTATCACGTGAAACTGCACAACCTGACCTTTCCAGCGGTGCCAGTCGCTAGTTTCTGTTATGAACGGTGTGTGAGAAAATTAGCATTGAATTTATATCAAAATGAACGTCACTAATACAGCTCTGCATCCATGTCATACCCATTATTTTCTGTGTAATTAATGTAAATGGCATTACTCTCTTTGATTAGTGGTTCCAGAGTAATCGGGTCTTGAAATCACATCAAATTTCTGCGGTCTCCCACTCCGAAATAAATCATTTCCTTTCCGTATGTGGTAGTTCTTAGACCGCTGCTTGTCTGTCATATATCCAGGGCAGATGCCCACTCAGGCCTGAGGATCCTCTCACACAGCACCACTGTGTTAACTATTCAGTTCATGAGGCCAGCAATGTCATGGTCAGGAGATGACAGAGCTCCCAATGCAGAGATGTATTCAGTGTGTAGTGTGCTGACTTGTTTGGAAACATGTACTGAATGACTCATGCAAAAGTTGGCAAGGGTGAAGTGATTGAATGAGCGGAGATGGCAAGGGTGAGCTGATTGAATAAGTAGACACAAGATGGAAATAGATGGAGAAACTGAAATAGCTGAGTATGTTCAGCATGAGCCGTGTCTACTTGTGTAGTAAGCGTGCAAGCAGCACAGCACCAAGCCATTCACTCAGATAAAGAGGCCAGCGTCATTTATTTTTTAATTACCTTTCATTACAGGAGGAACACAGACAAACACAGACACACACACCACACACGCACACACGCACAAACACACACACACACACACACACACACACACACACAAACACACCACACACACACACACTCACACACGCACGCACACACACACACACCACACACCACACACACACACACACACACACACACACACTCACGCACGCACGCACCACACACGCACACACACACCACACACACACACACACACACACACGCATGCACGCATGCACACACACACACAAACAATCACTGGTTAAACGGGTCAAATTCAGGCCAATGGTAATAGCGTTGGGTGGGGGGGTCAGTTCGGCAGATATAAACAGGTATTGAAACAATCAGTCAAAGGAACTAGACATGACATGCCAGTGTCAACATTCCCAATGAGGTGAGGCCTTTGTATTATGAATAGTGGTAGTAGTGATTTGCTATTATTGATGCAAACAGCGTCCTGGGCATTCTGTATTCATGATTTTATATTTCCTCAGTAGCAGAAAGGTTAAAATAGTGTCTTCTTATTGTCCTGCCCATGCTAGCTGGGTATTGGATGCAGTGGTTTTTGCACGTTTATACATTAACTGTGTCTGAATGTCACTGGGGTGATTTGTCTGATGTCAGCCGGAGAGAATCAGCTTGTTTTAGCTGACATGATGCTGATTTTTTCCATTTTCTCCCCACAATCTCATATGACCCCTTCAAGTTCCTCTTTAAAAAAAAAAAAAACACAGTGACTAAATTTTCATGAATTTTAACAGGAAATAGAATGACCGCTAATGAGAGAGGAAGGTTATACAATGAAGAAAACTTCATGCCTCACAGAGGGGAGAGAGAGGGAGAGAGAGAGAGAGAGAGAGAGAGAGAGAGAAAATGTGTATGCAGCATTCAGGAGCGAAATGAATTTTTGATGGAAGCAATCATTCCTGTTTGACATCTCATTTAGCCATTTCTCCCCCTCTCATGTCCTTTTGATAAATTGTCAGGGGGTTATGAGGGGACTACATATATATTATATCTGGCCAGCTTTAAACATGGCTCCACTTCATTTAAGAACATTTCCTTCCCAAACAGTGGCACTGGCAGTACAAACCACCTCACAGCCTTAGAACCACCATCTGTTTATGACCAGGCACAGCTCCTATTCAATCAGGAGTCCTGTACGCCAAGTGAAAATCGGACCCTCTCTCGACTCCTTCGCCATGATATTGTGCAGTTACCCATGGAAACATTTCCCATTAGCTTTGGTGAATAACCATGGAGACATGTAACGAGAATTGATCTCCTTTTACTCAGCCGATCGATCCGACGCGAGGGCCGCGGTGATAGAATGAGTGTAGTCTCGCCGTGTGTCAGGAGAGGGGCTGAGCGAAGGAGCAGAACAGAGGTGGAGGAGAGGAGGAGAAGGGTGATGGGGTGATGGAGGAGAGGAAGAGAGGGAGTGATGGGGTGGGGGAGGAGATGGAGAGGGAGGAGATGGGGTGTTTCACTCAGCTGAGCAAGCTGAAGTCAGTCAAAGAGAGAGAGGGTGAGTGAGTGTATGTGTGTGTGTGTGTGTGTGTGTGTGTGTCGGGTGGAGGGGGGCAGGTGAATGGCAGACCACCGCGGGTCTCGGTGCAGTTTTTCTGGGTGATGATGGAACACCGGTCTCGGCAAATGTGACACGCAGCATCAGCGATCTATTGGCCGGCGCCGTGAAGAAGTAGTTACTGTGCCGTTATCAGAGCCCCGGCGCCACTGCAGCCATGCCAGAACGGCCGACTAGATCTGATTATTCACTCCGAAAGGTCTCTCAGATTCCCACTCTCTCTCTTTCTTTCTTTCTTTCCTTTCTTTCCTTCCCTGCCCACCTCCTCTTCTTCCCCCTCCTACTCTTGATCTTCACCCCTGCTTCTTCCGTCTTCAGTTGTACCACACACAGGTCCGCAGACACACCGCAGGGTCCCTGTGTGTGTGTGTGTGTGTGTGTGTGTGTGCGCGTGGGTGAGGTGAGTGAGGGGGTGAGTAGTGTTTGGGAAGAGCATGACCCGGTGTGCTCCTTGGCAGTTTTACACTGACCAAAAATCTCTCCGAAATCTCTCTTACTCAGCACAGGCTCCACAGGGGAGGTGGCGGGTCATCAGAGGCGTCTGGCACACGGCCCAGCCTGGCTCCCTCTGAGTCCGCGTCTGCCCTTGTTCTCCTCAGTGTACTTCCATACCGCTCCTATTTCATGTTATTAACACCCATTCAGCTTATAACTATGTTATTACATTGGCTTATGTGTGGCAAACCAGCAAAGATGTTTTTGAAGTCGATTGTATGAGGTGATTAAAACAAACAATCAATTGAGTTGATCCATTGAATTTGACTGTGCCACATGAAATTCCCTGTCTTTAAATGCACATATTCATCTATTCAAGTATAGATAATGTCCTCAACTCTCAATGTCTCTCTCTCTGTCTCTCTCTCTCTGTCTCTCTCTCTCTCTCTCTCTGTGTGTGTGTGTGTGTGTGTGCGTGTGTCTCCAGGAAAGGCCTACTCCTCGCGGACTCAGCCCGACAGCCCCCTCTCCTCAGACAGCAGCCTCCTGGGCACACAGAGCCTCGGCCACAGGAGGGCGCCACAGGCCCCGCGGAAACACAGGGCAGAGACGACAGGCGCAACAGAGCCCCACAGGGACCCCAACCTCAGTGACGGTAAGACACACCAACAGTACTGTGGGAACTGGCCATCCATCCAGCTCCAGTATCAAATAAACTGCTCATACAGCATGAGGAAATAAACAATAATACAGAGTAATTAAATGAAAAAGTCCAAGTGCAATAGATAAATGAGTAATCTGAAAGTGGAAAATCTGGGTATATGCTGATCAAGACACATAGAGAGATGTAGCTCAGTACCAACTGAATCACTTTTGAAGAATTATTTTATGATATATGTTGATATGAGATGAGATCTTAAATATTATGTAAGCAGTATTTTAGAACACATTGAGATTGTTTTGTGGTGACTATATTCCCATTGGATGTAACACAGTTGTGTGTTGTAAAGCTTTGCCAGCTGAGCTCAGCATTATTTTAATTGCATCTACAGTACACCTCTGTTGAGTTCTCCAATTCACCAACTGTGGTGCATTGACAACCTTCCCACGGGTTTGCATTAGCTCACAATAACAACAGGTCTTTAGCATGGCTCCAAGACTAGCAGAAAAGCTCCATGTCATTCTGATAAGGCCTGAAAAAACGCTCGGTAACCAGCGTTAACCCAGCAGTTAACCCTCTACCACCCCCCTCCTTCCCCCCAACCCCCGTGTCCTCCGCAGGCCGCTCTGCTGCCTCCGAGGCCCTCAGCAGTGTTGGGGCGCGTCTGCATGGCTCCTGGGGCACCACTGGATCAGACACGCCTGAAGAGTGCCTGGTGTCCACCCTGGAGCGACAGCACATGGTCGGACCCTGGAGCAGTTCTGTCTCCTCCTCCTCCAGGGGCACCCTGGGACGCGGCGGTGGGGGCGGCGTCCACCAGAGACCCTACACCGACCAATCAGAGAGCGGGCGCCTTGGCCATGGCAGCAGCATGGAGTCCAACCACAGAGAATTATGTGAGTGTGTGCGTGTGTGTGCCGTTCCCATGGCAACAGCCTTGTGTTTGATGATTGTTCTGTGTTCAAGGCAGATGGAGTGGGCTAATAGTAGACTGTCTGTAGGAGTGTGTGAGAGTTGTGTCTCGTCAACTATTTGTTTTTCTTTTGTGTCTTTTCTTGCTACAGTTTATGATTAAATGTTTTATTTGTTTGTGTGTTGTATCCCATTGATGCTATTGAATAACTGTCCGGTTTGTCAGACTGATTCTGTTGTTTGCCTGTCCTACTGTCTAGCCTTTATTTGTTCTGGTTTGACTGTGTGTCTGTATATTTTATTGTTTGACTGACTAAGTGGTTTACCTGGCTTACTGTCCACCTGCCAATATGTCTCACCAGTCTGTCCCGCCTGTCTGTCTTTGCCTTGCAGAATGGCCCATCTGAATGAAGAACTGGACCTTTCACTGCCCCCATCCTAGACTAGGGACCTCCCGTTGAACCTGTGCAATGAATCTCTCTCTCCTCCCTTGCATCTCCCAGAAGAAAAAAATGGAGGGAAAGAAAAAAAAGGAGAGAGAAAAAGAAAGGAAGGAAAAAAAGTAATGAAAATGAACTGATGGTGATGTACAGACACATGGATACACATCTCACTATGCCCCCCACACTGCCCCCCCCCCCAAACCCCCCTCCCCCTCCTGCCCTTGTTTCTTCTTGGGGAATTGTCTCACATTATCCGCCCTCCCCGTGCCAGTTTTGTGTCACGCAAAATGTAAATCACTTATACAATATAAACTTGTTGTGAATGATGTGGAAAAAAGAGAAATCACAGCTGTAAGCTTATTGTCCCTTGCCATGGAAGAAAAAAAGGGATTTGTATTTCTTGTACATATGTTTTTATTATTATTATTATTTTGTTTGATGTTGCTTTGCTATGCAAGCCAAAATCAAATTCTGAGGTTTGTGTCTCTCTTTCAATGGTCATTTTGCATTGTGTATTGATGAAATGTGGTGTCACAATGGTTAATTTTGTTCATCTTTTTTTTTTCATAAATGCTCTAAATATTTGCTAAGTTATTGATGAATAATTGTTTACTTTGCACAGAACATGTTTTGGTGACAAGCACAAACGTTTTCAGCTTTGGCTGACTTGTAGAGAAAAAAAAATCTGAACGATTCAGTTCGAATGAAGAGTGTGCACTGTGGCGAGGGAAGGTGGTACGGGCAAGGTAAAGAGTATTAAGAGATTTCAGAACAGAGCTTTTATCATCCTGCACTCAGTTGTAAGTGCAGTATGGCAGTTTTGTAGGCAGACTGTGACAGAATAATACAGAGCTATGGAGCGAGGGATAGAGAGAAGCACTGAGAGATTGAAAAATGGGAGCGAACGCGTTTGTCTATAAAACTTACTTTAAGTGGAAAGTCCATTATGATCAGTTGTTCTCCTCCAAGGAAGGATCATAAGGAATGCAGAGCATGTTTGGAAGGTCCTGAAAATGAAAAAAAAATGGATGTGGCTATTTTGAAAGTGCAAGAGTGCTTTTGTTATGCAGATATCTCAAGATGTTTATCCTCCAGAATCACAGAATGGAGGCCATTTTTTTGGGATGCCCATGGCAGCTTGGGGTCCTCTCTCCTCAGCTGCAGCCCAGGCACAGGGATGCAATAGAGAAGGCTGAAACAGGTGGGCACTGGTCAGATGTGCGACGAGTAGAAGACAAGACAGAGCCATTGCCACTGAGAGGAGTCCTGTATGACCACTTTCCTGTTTGATGTTTAGTTTGCATGGTTTAGCAAACTTTAGCGAAAATGTGAATACCAGGAACTATCCAGTCACCAATAATTATGCAGTCATGCAGCCACAGGTTTCCCATTCTGACAAGTCTGTGAGTCAGTTGATCCAGTGTCACATGAGAGAGATTTCTGATTTCTAGTTTTATTTTCAAAGATATTAAACTGCTGTTTAAGCTACTCCCCCGCCCTCCTCCCTGTCTGCATTGTGGCTGTGCACAGTGCGTAAGCCACTGAGATTCACCTTTTTCACCTCTTTGTATGTTTATTTTGGAGTTCTCTTTCTCTGTGCGGTTTGTAATTCTCTCCACTTGTACAGAGTCGCCCTTGGCCGGCGGCTGCCTCTGCATGGACCTGGGATCCAGGAGCGGATGTGGGCCCGGTCCATGCCAGAGTCAGCACCAAGCCAGGGTCCTAAACCTGCCGAATCTGTTCTGCCCTCAGGAAAACACAGGCACTTGCAACGTGACCATTTCTGAAGAAAAGAAGAACATACAGAAAAACATCAACAAAAAATGCAAATAAAATATGTATGTGAACATATATGGTCTCTTGTGGTCGAGTTTCTTGAATCACTGAAATTAAATCAACACACAAAATTATGATGATATCTCTACCTCCACCTCACCTACCTTGCAAACTCATAATAAAACCTGACTAGAGACGTCACAGTCAACATAGTAGGTGCTGGAAACAGCCAGCATTTGCTTGAAATCAGACTGGTCTCTTAATTTGACAGTATGTGGTTCCTTATGATGTAGGCCTGTTGTCTGCCAGGGAAATCCACACCCACAAATGAATGGTGGCTGAGTGTACTAATGCCTTAGGCCCTGAGGATGCTGTGTTATGATCCAGGTGGCTGATCCATACAGCCCTTGGGAAGATGAGTGAGCTGTGTGCTAAGAGCTTTGTGTGTTGGGAAAGGCATGGCTAAAAGTCTGGCCGTGCTGCAGTGTTCTCCCACACACATTACTGCCCCCAACAGCTGTCCCTGGCCACTGGAATGAGGAGTAAAATGTCCTCAAACAAACAAATTCATAAATAAACAAATAAATCACCATCATTTATTTATTCGGACTAATTGACGCCTACAAATGCATCCCAACGCGATGAAATTAGTGTGATTAATGCAGAGACGCAGCTAAGTGGTGATATGAAATTAAAATAATGATTTCTTCTCTCTGCCATCTCAACCGTTCCTCACCTTAACGGCTTGCCAGCTCCGTGCGCTCACTCGGAATTGATGATGAGACGAATTAGAGGGTATTAAACACATGCAGAGGTGGATCAGACAGTCTCGTGTTTACATAGTTGAAAGCCTGCACTCTGCAAAGCCAGATTTGCCATATTTTATTTAATGTACCGCATAGATAGCAATTACCAATTGCTCACTTGTTACACTGGAGAAATGGTTGACTTTGAATGTGGTTCATAGCCAACCAGAGGTGGTAACTTGTCTCAAAAAAGGGAATCTCAATAGGTTCCTTGATAATGTGATTTTTGTCAAACAGGGGAAAAAACTAGCCCCCTCTAGTGGATAGGTTGAGACGCAAGCAAATATTTTTTACTGACCTTCATTTTTGTCTTTTTCTGACACTAAATTAGTGTATAGGCTATATCAGTTGTATTAGTTATGGTTATGTAAGAAAAGTATAGACTTGTTTCCAGAGAGACTGCATTTCTCTTTCTCTCTCTCTGTGCATGTGTGTGTTTGTGTGTGTGTGTGTGTGTGTGTGTGTGTGTGTGTGTGTGTGTAAACAGGAGCATTTAACAGTAGGTGTTTTATTCTGTGTGTGTGTGTGTGTGTGTGTATGTTTGCACCTACAATGTGTATATTTGATGTTAGACACAAGTATGTGTCTGTAAAAGTACTGAGTGTGAGCAGTATAGATGCGGGTTGCTGAAAGAATGAGTGTCTGTGTCCCCATTTTTCAACACTATATGTTCACTTAGTCTTTCAGTCAAAGGACTTGGGATGTTTATCAAGGTCAGGTTTTTGAGTTTTCCATAGTTGCTGAACATAATCAACACATATAGTCACACACACGCGCGCGCACACACACACACACACATAGGCACACAGGCACAAACTCACACACACAGGCACACAAACATGCATGTGGGCGTACACACACTCACATACATGTACACACACACACACACACAGTGATACACTGCTTGAAATTGAATTTTAGTTTGAAAAGGATTCTCTATTCAATGGAAATATCTGGAATGAAAACAGTCGGCCTTGAATGGGGAGATGGCATCTGGTGAGCAGAAAATTGTTTCCACCACTGCTGTCAGACAAACAAGACCGCAGTCAAGCTCGCTGCGGGGAAGATGGCTGCTTCAAAACGCCTTTCACGAGGAAGAGTTTTTTGAAGTGCTTCTTCTGAATCTATTCTGTGTAAATGGGTAGCTTGCAGTCTACTTGTGAGAAATGATCATGTCCACACCATACAACACAGGTTTGATTAGCAGTCACAAAGGTCCTGTATTTATGGAGTGGGTCAGTGCAGCATGTTCAGATGTCCTACAAACAATCATGCTTGTCACATAGGTCCCTTTAGTTACCGCAGTTTTATCTAGTCACTTTTTATGTGGACATGTTTTAAATTAATATTAATGATCCACTTACACACACTCTCTCTTCACACACACACACATGCACACACCTCCTCATCACACATCAGCATCTCCTCTTTAAGCACCATCAAAGCAGTTATAACACTTTAGCTTAGCATTAGCTTCGACAGATGGTGGAACTTAACAGCCTTTATTTCCAAACAGCTGCTCAGGCTCGCCAGTGATCCTGCCCAATGTGACTTGAGGGACATCACTGTTTATCAGAGCTCCACAGCTCAAGGAGACACAACAGCACACGCAGGTGGGAAGAGACGTAAACATACGCAGTTAGCAAGAGCTCTTTCAGTCATTGCAGCTACTGGTAACTGAAAATCTTGTATCTGGAAACTTAATTTCACTGATACCTATAAAAACAGATTTATTTTGGGCATTAATATGCTCCTGACATTGAAAGGCATTGGACCTCACCTTCTTTCACAATACAACAATAAGACCTTCACCAAGAATGGCCATGATGCATTTTCCTCAAGCCTGAGCTTATGTTTGTTCTTTTCACCTCTTTCCTCCTGCTCTTCCCTTTCTGTGGAGTCGTGTCAGGTTAGGTGTGAGTCCCCGTGGACACAAAGACACCGTGTGACCTCCTGCCATCTCG
>PYXC01000992.1:290000-300000 GCA_015244755.2 Tenualosa ilisha | reverse complement strand
ATGGCAAGAACAGAGTGTGGAGAGCACAGAGGTCGGACCGGCCTTGGTCAGGTTAATGACTCCCATCCCAGCGGCACCGAATAAGCCCCATTCGTGACCCTGGCAGCAGGTGCTAATGGAGACGACCTTCAGGAGCATGACGTCACCCCCCACCCTAATACTCAAGGACCCTCAACCCGAGACCACAACCCCACATTCAGCATGCAGAGGGCCAAGCTGCTGAGAAATGCGGGGGCCAGATTCCCAGGAGACCCAGCAGGTGTGCTGACTAAAGTAAGTGTTAATGTTTGAAACACTAACATACAGTGAGTTATGCAGTCATGCAGTCTGTTTTCATTTTTAAAGTACGTCAAAGTATGTTTCAAAGTGACATATAGTTTTATGAATGTTGTCAGTTACTTGAAATGTATTTTTGAAGACAGCATAAAGCTTGTCTGACCAGAAATAAAAGTTAACTATGCCATACAATATATAACTCATCGCTGACTGAACTGTCAGTATCAATAGAAACTTTACTTTTTCATCACACACGCATACACACACATAAACATGGGCACGCACACACACACACTCACAAAAACACACACACATGCATGCATGCACGCACACGCACACACACACTCACACAAACACGCACACACAGAACACACCTGTCATAGCCTCCCAGTATGTGACAGCACACATATGCTCTTCTGGCAACAATGCCATTTGGTAAGTGAGCTCGATTAAAGCAAGTGGATGATATTATGCACATCCAAAGACAATCTTGTGCTAAATTAGATCACTTTCAAGAAGAAACCCACCACATAGTAAGAGAAAATGAGATAAACACAAAATGGTTGCATTTGAAGTTCTTTTAATAATAAATAATATGGAAAAATGACATTTTTTGTTTTGTTTCGTCTTTTTGAAATACAAGATTCCCAGTAATGAAAAGTTACGACTGACATTAAAGCAGTGGTGTCTTTTTTTCTTTCTTTCTTTTCAAACATGGTAAATTCCAAACAAACAAGGACAGCACAAATTTCCGCAAGGGAACAACACTTCACACGTCTTCTTTCATTCACGCGCCCCTCAAAAAAAGCCATATTTTCTTTTCTTTTTTTTTCTGCTTCTTTTACTGCAAAAAGCCTTGACCTTGAGCGGGTCAACCAGCTTCATCACTGCCTGTGAACAGCCCCTGTGCTCTGGTCATGAGAGCAGGCAGAGCCACGAGTGAGAAAGTCACGTCACAGAGAAAGAACCCCCGCCTTCCCGTCTGTCGCCACCCTCCTCTCGTCCGCTTGTGCTGTTCCCAACGGGGGGAGCTTTCTCGTGGAAACAACACATAGACCAAACCCAACGACTCACAATGACACCTGTGTAGAGATCCATAACGTCCAAAAAAAGGAAAGGCAGAGAAATGTCCCCATAAGTTGCTACTAGTTTATGAGGACTTAGTTGAATGAAGTGATCAACCAGTGCACCTCTCCTATGGGGGTAAAGGGGGGACTTCAGTAATCCCCTGCCCTCTATGTCCCACCCCCACCCCGCCCCGTGCCCAAAAACAAAATGGAAAAGAGACTCCATGCCACAACTAGAGAGATGTATGTCTCACTTTTTTTCTAGACATATTGCCCGTTGCCCTATTCTCCGTAATCACAATCATTAAGTGCATTTCTACACAGTTCAAACATCTGATTTATGTTGATTCATGTTACAACCCTGTGAATCTGCAAACAATGACATGGCAAACTCTTCTTTCTTTCTTTCTTTCTTTAAAGTCGGATCCATTTATAGGTAACATATAATGTAAAATCCATGTAATCTCATGAAACTCTAACCAAACAGTGGAGTCTCAGTTCCATTCTGGTAATATCCAGACATTAATATAAGACAATACTCTTTCATCATACAAACACAATTATTGACAAGACTCCTTGTGTTCGTTCCTCCATAGCTGTGGAACATTCCATAGTTAACAATAAATGGCTTAAAATAAAGTGAAGTGATTGTGCTTTTAAAACCAATGTAAGACAAAAGAACATACATCAACAATAACAACATTGATAAAAAATAAAAACCATAACAGTGCATTAGAAAAAGGGAAATCCAAATGGCTGCACTTCTTAATAGTGAACTGACCAAGCAATTTACAACAATTATACTATTGACCAAATATTTTATACAGTCAAATAAATGGCTGAGAAAGCGAAAAAAAGGAAGACCAATTTGAAGTACTATACCACAGAGTGGAATTGAAAACATTCCTTTGTATATAACAATGGTCTGCAGCTCCCAGAATATTTAATACACACAAACATCAGTACTTTGGAGGGCTTCACTGAACAACTGCCATTGCAAGCAACTAAATTAGCAACTGAACATTTTCAAAATTGCCGTTGGAACCTTTATCAGAGGAGGTTGACCATTTGGACAGGAAAAGTACCCTTCAGTTACTCTTATAAATAAAAAATAAAATTAAAGAAAGGACACATTAAGCACTGGTCAGTTTTCAGATTTCTTTTGTGAAAGGTCATGTACACGCTTTTGGCTAGACTCTCTGTGGCTGAGCCACAGGTCCAGATGGGAGAGAGCAGGGTCACTGCTTCCAGTGCTGACCTGGAAGGACTTTTTCTGGTCTGCAGTTCATGGCCCCTCAGCTCTCCAAAAGCTGCATGACAAACAAAACAAACAAACCGCTCAACATCTCCACATCAGCCAGCTAGAACTAATGAAAACATATTAGTGCTATTATTATCATTATTATCAACTATTATTGAAATTACATCCACGTCATATTCACATAATCAAACATTTCAAGTTTGCCATATTTGATTTGAGTGGAGTCAATCAAGCTTTGCAGAACAATATCACTTAGAGTGTATGTCATAACAACCAAGTTTCTTTCTAACTCATAATATGAATGCATCTGATAGTCTACTCTAGAGAATAAGAAAATACTATGCATGAGCCAATTTAATATACCACTATTCAACCAGATGATGGCCATGGTCTAATGACTAAAATACTGTGCTATTTTCACCTTTGTACCCTCTATTCTTCACTGCTCTGTTATTGTCATACCGGAGATTAACCTGTAAACTTGTTACTGTGCTCCAGTGTATCACAGCCATGTAAAGCTGACTGGTATTAGCAGACACTAATCCAAAGCCAGCATTAAAGAGATATGCCACCGTTTCGGACAATTTACTAATTTTTCACCTGCCCGATTTTATTGACACTTTCAAGCAAGATGCTAAAAGTAGAGATGCTAGTGGCAACCAAAGGCTTCAATGAAATGCTAACCTGAAGCTAAAAACTCTATCGTCAGGCTGAGACAACTGCTGGGTGAACAGAAGAAAGTTAAAACTCAATTGTTAAACTGTAAGTGAGGTGGAAAATGAGTGTTTTGGTCAAAACGGTGGGGAATCACTTTAAGGCTGCTCCAGCACACCCATATCATGAAGAGGAGTCCATTGCTCACCTCTAGCTCCTCTTCCTCGGGCTGGAAGGCCCCCATGCTGGGCAGCCCTGCGTCTGAAGGGTTTCTGCGTGACCCTCCCTGGCCCCCCTCGGTCCGGCGGCGGCCCCCAGAGCTGCGGGACGACATGGAGCTGGAGGAGCTGGGGCCCCCCTCCCTCTGGCCCTGCACCGAGGGGAAGGTGGGCCGACTGTAAGGGGGGATGTCCTCTGTTACTGCTGCTGACACATGGGGAGAGAGGATATTGGAGATGATATGTTTACATGACACACACACACACACACAAAGACACACAAACACACACACACACACACACACACACACACACACACACACACACACACACACACAGTGAAATCAGCGCACCTGGGTGCTGGCGGCCTTTGCTGCCCTTGTGGTTCTGGTGTCTGTCGTGGCCCTCGCGCCTCTCCACTGATCCGTCTCGGGTGCGGTAGCCCCCGGCGCTGCCCCTCCTCTCGCGCCCGTCCCCACAGCCCATTTTGGGCAGCGTGGCGCCCCGGACCTCATATCCACCCCGTGAGTGTGTGGGAGATTTCACACCCGCTGAGGGGCCAAGAGACAGAGCTGTGTCTGAGAGGACAACAACAACGTAAGTATTTACCGATTGTTTACATGGGTAAGAAAAACAAATAATTAAAAAATATTAATGACTCAGTACTGATTATCAGCACATACTGTTTACAGACGTAGGAAAACTTATAAAAGGATGATTCAGTAGCAGGTGTACTGGGTTTCAGCATTTACTGTTTGTTTACATAAATGGGAAAAACAAACACATAAACAATCAGAAACACTTAGTACTACTGTTCATCATTTTTATAGAAATTGAAAAAAAATGATTTGTGTGTAACCAGCCAAGAGCAGAATGCCAAAAGTGGAGCTAAGTGGAAAATCCTTTGATGGACTGAATTATAGGTTTCTGTGCGATAAGTGACTCTTTTTTACTTTCAGTGTCTGTCTAGACATAAGAGTTGTTGGCATAGCAACAACCATTTGATGGCATAAGAGCACTTCTGGGTCCTCATGCAGTTTAAACTATGGAACATAGTCAGCCCATTTTCAACTGCTCACCGCTTTTATAATACTGTTATGATACAGAGGTCATTTGAACGGTTCAAGGCTACATTGTCAGTAAGCCCTCTCAAACACCAACTACTTTCAAATTAGATTTGCTGAATGGATCCAGAAGACACTACTCATGTTTTTCAGTTCAATCACTATAATGTTGCCATATTGATGACTTGAAGTACTGAGATTGACAGGTGACAGTGGTGTTCAGAGATGGAGTTCAGATGGAGGTGAACTGTATAATGACCTAATAATCTCTAATCCTCTGGTTCGCTAAAGAAGAGGCTCTTGATGTGCAGAGCTCAGGAGAATGGTAGGGTCTCTTACCATCGGTGAAGCTGTCTCTTGGGTGGCCCTGGTGGTGTGAGTGCTGGTTGTGTTTGTGCTTCCTGGGCGGTCTCTTCTGCATGACAGCCGTGCTAACGTTACTGTCTGTGGACACAGGGCTGCTGGGTCGGTGGCCCACGTGGTATCGCCCTGGTGAAGGGAAAGACAGCACTGGGTCAGAACCAAAGATTCTTCATGTTGTACCTTCATTCCCTTAGCTGTTCTAAGATCAGAGGAACCTGCAGCTTATTGGGACATGTATTGCTTAAATACATGTCAGAACCATCACCATCAATGTAATGTCAACTGGGCATTAGTAATAATTGGACGACTGCACAGATGTAAGAATTATAACACAGCATTTTATGGAACAGAGTATATGGCTTTATACCAGATGTAGCCTACAGTAAGTTGAAAGTTCGGAAAGTAAGTACAGAAAGTTTATCCGTGCTTTGGGCCATAACAGAATTTGTGATGTTGTTTTCTGAAACTGGGTGTAGGCTTGCTGTCACACCACTGTACTGTGAAATATAACACAGAATCTACAGACTTAGTGGTTTAATGGAGTATAGGTAATTATGTTCATTTCCCCATCCTGCACAATCCAATTTTCTGGTTTGTGGGATTTGCAGGTGTCTCTAAGCATGCGGTTTAGATTAGGCTTTATTATTTCTAAACTGCACCCCACCTCTCCGCTTCAAACCTGTCAGCTGCACACTTGGCCCCAGCATCCACCCCACCCATCCCACCCTGAGGCTCCTCTAAGGCTCTTAGGTTCCTCAAAGGCTCCTCTAAGACTGTGCAATTAATCAAACTAATCAATTGATAGTGAGTATCTCTTCCAATGATCATTTTCAGATGGGGACAAACATTCTGGAGCTGCCAAACTTTCTATCATGTAATCTGCCTCTGCACAAGTCTAATAAAGCCATCATCCACCTGCCTGAAGAGTTTAGCTATTTTTTTGATTAGGCTGTTAAAAAGTTTACTTTTTAATGGGCACTGTTTCCAATCAATCAATCAGTATGAATATTTTTATGGTGAACATGATAGTGATTTTGCCATAATCAAGTAAGAATTGTAAACTTTTAGCTTCAGTATATATAAAAAAGTCCTACTCTGTCTGCACCTAACACAGGTGATTTCACTAATTAGCTGACCTGGTGGCTAGTGAATAGTCTGAACAGTTATTTGATAGGACCTTTTACTGTCTGAATCCAGCACCCCTATCCCAGTTGCCGTACCTTCCTCTGGGTACCGTGCCGCCTTGAGGCCGGTGGCATTGGCCACGGCATGGGCGAAGTCGGCATCGGTGAAGAAGGAGCCGTCAGAGGAGCTGACAGCGCTAGAGCGGCCCGATGAGGCGTTGTCCTCCTCCGAGGCCGAGCCCCAGCCGTTGATCATGGAGCCCGTCACCGAGCTCTCCAGATCCCCTGTGCTGGAGGCCGGCGTCTGCTGCTGATCCAGTCCCCTGGGGTGCAGTCGTCGCTGGGCAGCCTGCTGCTGGGAGCCTAGAACACCCTGCTGCTGCTGGCCAGAGCTGGGGTGGTGGTGGTGGTGGCTGCTGTGGTGCTGCTGCTGCTGCTGTTGGTGGTGGTGGTGGTGTGACTGGGCGTAGCCACTCTGGGCCCCTGAATCCTCCTCCTCCTCCTCCTCCTCATTGGGCTCCTCCTCTTCCTCGTCCAGTCCGTCAGTGTCCAGCGCCAAGGGACTGGAGATGTAGCCGTAGGTGTGCGGGGGGGACAGGGGTCGCGGTGGGGGTGGGGGGCTGGCTGCATGACGCCTGACATCCAAAGAGAGAAAGAGAGAATTTCAACTCAACGCCTGAGACTAAATCACTACACACATGCTTGAGTCCTTTTTGACCTTCCTCTCTCACCGTGCGCCGACTTTGACTCCTCCTCGCCAAGCTTTTGACGATTCCTCCCTAATGACATAGCACCTGTGCTAGCGCTAGCCATCTGACTGATGAGAATGTGTTAGCGCTGCAGAGTGGCACCTTGAATGTGTGAATGGAACTGTGCCACGGACCCACACATCTCAGCGTTAAAATGAGCACCTCCGCCGAGGGGCCAATAAATCAGACTCAAGCTTGCTCTCTCTCTTTCTCTTTCTTAATCTCTTCCTTTCTTCGTCATTCTCTCTTTTATTCTCCACCCGATCCCCACCACCCCCCCAAATTGGTTCTCACTCCCCATCTGTGTGACTCTCTATGACTCTTTCTTCACATCTGCCTCTCTCCCTAAACCTCTCTCTCTTGCTCTCTCTCTCTCTCTCCCTCTACCTCTACCTCTCTCACCCTCTCTCTCTCTCTCTCTCTCCCTCTTTTAGCCAGGCAATTTGCAGTGCTCACTAGACACATTCTACCTGACACTCATCTGCTGTGGTGGCCATGCCAAGGGCACGCACTCAGTGCCAGAGCCAAGGAAGATGAGCACTCCGTACCCATAGAACCCATCTGGGTAATTTACTGTGGCATTTCACTGATGCCCTCATCCAAAGGAACTAAGAGCAAAGGAAAGAAACCCATTTTATGGGAATGAATCCTTGGCAGTGATACTACCTGGCACTACAAGGTGCTATTGGCAATTTTGTTGAAGGTAAACAAAACAAATAAATCCCCAAAAAGTAAAGTACTTATTCCTATTCCTATTGGAAATAATAAGCAAGGACTAGATCACATTGTGATTAAGTAACTCTAATACTATATTCAGTAACCTAAACAAAGTTTAGCATTATATGCTATGTTTGAAGGTACTAGGTCATTGTACACCTATAGCTTTTGATAGTGTGATACACTTTCCCGACTCAAGGCTTAGGGTGCAGAGAGGACCACAGGGACTCAGCCAGTGAGAATCCAAACAGGTGTGTCTGCTGCACATGCGTACCTGCGCTCGTCGTGTCCGTTGTGCAGGCCCGTGTGGTGTTCCCCCAGCGGGGAGGGGGTGAGGGTGGCCGTGGACTGGTGGCTGTAGGAGACACCTGCGGGCGAGGAGGCTGCCCCACGCACTGGCGGAGTGGGGCACCTCTCCATGCCCTCTTCCTCTTCCTCCTCTTCCTCCTGCATGCCCCCAGAGTGTAGGTACATGCGTGAGGGCAGCATGGGGCATGTAGCATCAGGCTCAAAACTGAGGGACCACAGAGAGAGAGAGAGAGAGAGAGAGAGAGAGAGAGAGATTAAATGAACAGATAGTACACATAATCTGAATCCTGACATTCCCCCTACCCCTAAGACCTGATATCTCATAGACATAACTGGCATGAATCTGCCAATCATGAAGCACATTAATGCTTTGAGGGCTCAGGGCTTTGAGCTCAGCTGGGACACTGGGACGCTCTATGAAGGGAAATGTGTCTGTGCACGGCTCTCTGAAAGTATATTTTGGGTTTGGTAGATCCTACTCTCACTAAAGTCACATCACTTTCTTTCTTTAGGAGATGTGTAGGTAGTATTGTGCATCTGTATGTATTTCAGCTTGTTTTGTTGCTTGCTTGGTTGGTTGCCTGGTTCCTCAGTTATAACGAGCGTACACGTGTGTAAGTGTGTGTGTGTGTGTCTACTACAAGCATAATGGCTTATGACAAAGGTTGTCTGTGTGCATGAGCATGTGTGTGTGTGTGTGTGTGTGCATGCACGTGTGCTTGTTTAACAATGTGTGTGTGTGTGTGTGTGTGTGTGTGAATGTGTGTTTGTTTGCCCTGGCCTCACCTCCTGTCTGAGTGCATTAAGTAGTCATCTGTGCTGTGGCTGGGTGGAGGGTTGGCAGGGGGAGGGGGCAGCGGCTCTCCCCATGTCACGGAGCTCTGCTTGGGAAGCTTCGGAGTGCGTGATCCCTTCTTGTGGTTCTGGCTCCCTGGAGGACAAAGACATGAAGAAGCACAAACACACATGAGCAAACAGACACACACACACACCACACAAACACAAACACGCACACACACACACACACACACACACATACACACACTCAACCGAAGTAATCACTGTCTGAGCAACCTCAGCCATGTTTACTGTCTGTCAGTTAAGGCAGATTTCTTACTGCATTAGGCATAACTAATCATACCATTTCAAATTTCAGCTAATATTTCATGGATGCAAGGCAGCCATGTAGCAAGCTGGCAGCGGCCCAGAGAAGAGCCATATTTAAAGCTTGGCAATCAACATGTGAAGCTTTAACACACACACACACACACACACACACACACACACACACACACACACACACACACAGACAGACGCATGCACACACACACACGCACACACACACACACACACACACACACACACAGAGTGGAGGCGTGAGGCATGTAATGGCATTGCTAAGGCGCGCTACAATTAGCGTGTCACTCAGACAGATGCAAATGTCAGCTAATCACATCGGCTGCATCACACAGGAGGATGATTGCTGCAGACAAAAACATGCCTTATTTTAAGCTGCAGCAGCGTTGCTACAACACTCTGGAAACAGATTGATGTTACACTGGTTATGTGGTAAGTGGCTGTGACAGAGGCTCAGTGTGTGTGTGTGTGTGTGTTTGTGTCGGTGTGTGTGTGTGTCGGTGTGTGTGCATCTGTTTGTGTATTTCTGAATGATTAAATCATTCAATGCATGTATGATGCATATGTCTGCAATGTATTGTACATGTAAGTGACTGAGAGGGCTCATGCTGAGTGTGTACATGTGTCATTTTGAACTGTGTGTGGATGTCATTTCACACGTGTGCACCAGCCACTAGACGCAGTGGTAAATGTCAAGCAAGGTGCAAAGTGTCTTGTGCATAAAGTCAAGCCATTGTTGCATGCAAGAGCATTGAGTTGACCTTCTCCATGTTGTTTTATTGTTATTTCATTAATTGAGTAATTTTAGTATTGAGTAAATTTTGTATTGTAGAGTGCATGTGTGTGGTGTGCAGTGTGTATGAGTGATATGATGCTTGTGTGTGTGTGTGAGTATGTATGGGTGTGCGTGTGTGAGTGTGTGTGTGTGTGTGTGTGTGTGTGTGTGTGTGTATTACCAGAGGTGCTGTTGCTGGCCCTGTCTGAGCTGTGGTAGGAGCCTGCAGAACTGAGATCATGGTTGTAAGGAATGGTAGTGGGCAGGTTCCCCTCACCGCCTCGGT
>PYXC01000992.1:277500-285000 GCA_015244755.2 Tenualosa ilisha | reverse complement strand
TGTGTGTGTGTTTGTTTGTGAGCTCTGCTCTGACAAGAGAATGCATACCTGAATGTGAATGTAAATTTGCACTGATGTGCATGTCTGTATATATGTGCTGGTATGCTGCATATGCTGCATACCTGTGGATATGTGTGTGCATACATGTGTGTATATGTGTGTGTGTACGAGTGTGTATATGTGTGTGTGTACGAGTGTGTATATGTGTGTGTGACGAGCATTTGAGTATGTAGATTATTATGTATATATGCACCACACATGTTCTCTGTGTGATATGTTAATCTCTAGATGTGTGTTGGCCTGATAGCAAGTATGTAACACGCGCATGCACACACACACACACACATGCACACACACACACACACACACACACACACGCACACACACAAGCATGCACACACTCTTTCTCTCTCTATCTCTCTCTCATTCCTAATACCAACAGGCACCATTCAAAGCAAGCTTACATTTTTAAACATCTATCCTACAACCCCCACAGGACTGTCTGGTAGCTAGAGCCCACAACCACACACACACACACACACACACACACACACACACACACGCACACACGCACACACACGCACACACACACACACACACACACACACTTCTTCAAACCCCATGAGGCAAATGCAGTGCTAAGAACCGACAGGCTGGCCTCCTGAATGAGAATAATGAATGACTAGCGCCAAGCTAGCTATCGCCTCTCAGCAGCCCCTGGGCCTCTCCAGGGAGAGGAGAGGAGAGGAGAGGAGGAAGAGAGGAGAGGAGGAGGAGAGGAGAGGAGAGGAGAGGAGGAAGGGAAGGCTGCACTGCCGACACCTACACCAGGATTAGAGCCAGCCCTGGACACCAGACTGATATCAGCCTCTCCCCACCACAACCACTCTCTCACTTCTCCCTCTGAGAAGAACACCACCACCATGTGCTGAAGACTTATATCAGCCTATTGAACATTAGAATGACTAATTGGAAGATGTTTGCATTTAAAAACTAAAGCACCTCATCAAGTTTTAAAAATGAGTAATATGTTTGCCGCGTTGAAATACAAATGACTTTATACAAGCACAAACACCAAGATAATATATAGGCTTTTGTGCATGCAGGTATACATATATTGATGATGTAAGGGTTCTTCCTATTAGGGTGTTGGAGAATACAACACATGCAGATGTTACTGTGAACGCAAGCCCTTGCTTTTAGTACCACCTTCACATGCGCTGCTTGCTGTGCTCTGATCAGAAACACATGGTCTCACACGCATCATTGCACTGCATTACAAAACACTGGACACATTTGCAAGCATGCATCCTGGTGTCCCGGTATAGCTCGGTGCGTACTTTGTGTTGACTATGGATTAGCCCTTCCATTTGATCCCAGGTGGTCATGGAGTGTGTCATATCACACACAGTATGTAGAGTTCATGGTGCTGATCTCAATCTTTCACTTGTTTGTATTGCGTTGTGTTAATGTTCTGTATGTGGATTTGCTCAATATGGCAAAAAGTCAAGCCCTTCATTTGCCCTCTTGTGAGGTTAAGGAAAGATTTGTTCCATCCTGTCATAGTGGAAAGTCCTGAGTGTGAGACAATGATGGCACAGTGATGGGAAAAAGGAACACACACGCACCTGTCGGAGTGAAGGTGAAGGATGGCACTGTAGGGAAGACAAACAGAGAAGTGTCAGTCATACACTGATTACACAGCCATACTTCATTTTTACATGCTACCCTCCTGCTTGAACGGGCCCACAAATATTATTGTGTGAGTCAGTGCAGAAGTTGCTAGGTGAGGCGCACACACTCACTCAAAGGACTCACACACAAACACGTATATATAAGCGCACACACACACACACACACACACACACACACACACACACAAACAACTAATTCTAAACAGCCTTGGGGAGTAATTGAGGTTACTGTTGTTACAATGGGGGAGATAATTGAGTTAGTGAGACTCACACTAGACTGAATCGTTAACCCCCTCTTCACACACACACATACACACAAAATCACAAACACATATGTACACAGAAACCCCCCCCCCCAAATAAATAAATAAATGAGAAACATACACACACATACACACACGTGTGGACACATACACTGCTGTACATGTCGAAAGCAGCATCACCCTTTTAAAAAAGCAACACAAAATGTCAGCCTTTGAATGTCAGCGTGATCTGGGCTGCGCCGCTCCTCTGATCGGCGGGCAGCTTTGAGCTCTTTGAGCTGCTGAAAAGATTACACCAAACACCTCGCCTTCCTTCACTCCCTCTCCGCCTGCCTGTCCGCCTGCCTGCCTGCCTGCCTGCCTGATGCTTTATCACTTTATCAGCTCTGAGCACCAAAGACGCTGGGGCCAGGCACAACAGATAGGCCCAGATGAGAGTGAAGAGAGAGAGAGAGAAGAGAGAGAGCAAGAGAAGAGAGAGAGAGAGAGGGAGCAAAGAAGAGAGAGAGAGAGAAAGAGAGAGAAATGTGAAAAAAGCCCTAATGTGCTGATAGTGACTGAAAGTAAAGAAATGACCAGTGCAGGTCAGTGTGTATGCTATGGCCTGACTGGTAACCTTCAGCCTGTGGGTCACACTGTGGCCACACCTATGACTGCCACCTCTGCCCTGCTGGCTGCACTGCTTCTTATCTGAGCTCTCCCCTCCTCACCTTTCATCATGCCCTCTCCCCTCCCCTCCCCTCCCCTCGTCTCTCAGTCTCTCAGTCTCTGCCGTATTGGAACTGTGCCTGATCCTGTTTAACAGGGTCAGTGTCCATGACTTTGCAGCTCAAACTGGTACAGCAGGATGTTAACAATGGCAAGGTCATAGATTTGCTTGTTTACATGAGGGTGAGGTCCTAGGTCACGAGAAGAGGTCTCTGTTTCTCTCTGTCTCTCTCTCTTTCTCGTTTGCTCTCTCCCTGTCAATACTGGTGGCAGATTTTCCCAGGTTTACTGTGGAGATTTAGAATTCAAATTAGAGGACGGTGTGATAATTCAGCTGAAGTGATAGAAACTAACGAAACTAATGCAAATGTGGGAGCGTTCTCAGCCAGCATCCTGGCACATGGACACAGACAGACAGACAGACAGACACACACACACACACACATACACACACACACACACACACACACACACACACACACACACACACACACACCTTTGCGAATGCCAGCGTAGCTGCTGCTGAGGCCGCTCCTCTTCTTGCGGTGGCGGTAGAGCCAGACGCTGAACACCATGAGCACCAGCCAGCAGGTGGCGCCGATGCCGGCGATGAAGGCGGGCTGCTTGACCACGTCTGAGATGTGACCGAGCGTGTCTCTCTCCACACCACTCTCCACCACTGTAGGCACCCCCATGTGATCTGGCCAAAGACAGATAGAGGGACACAGGGAAGGAAAGAGAGAGTGATAGAGGGAGACAAGGGAAGGAGGGAGAGAAAGAGAGAAAAGAGAGAATGTATGTAAGAAAGGAGGAATATGACCAACAGGATGCAGTAGATGCCATAAGAACACAAAGAAATTATGAAAGTTTGAGGAAAGAAGAGGAAAGTGACGAGAAGCAGTGAGGGAGTGTGCGTGTGTGTGTGTGTGTGTGTGTGTGTGTGTGTGTGTGTGTGTGTGTGTGTGTGAGAGAGGAGAGAGAGAGAGAGAGAGAAGAGAGACATCAGAAAACATTAAAACATGAGTTTAAATCAGACAGGAGTGGAGGCCATGCTCTCTCCCACTGGCTACACATCATAACTCACACAAAGCATAACACAACCATGACATGCATACACAAACAGCTGGGACTCCAAGCAGCAACCATCTCTCTCTTTTTTCTTTCCTTCTCTTTCTCTCCCTCTCATGGAGTCTTCCTCTTCTTCTCTTGCTAACGTTAGCCTGAGGCTCAGAGGCTCTAGACACTGAAGAGGATGCTGTGGGGGGCTGATAGCCATCATGTGAAAACATTAATATAGAATAGTGGCAACACGCACACACACACACACACACACACCACACACACACACACAGATTCTCTTACATGCAATGTCTACTCTGTGTGAGCACTTTTGTGTATGTGTGTATGTGTATGTGTGTGTGTGACAATGCCATCTTTGCATGTCTCAGGAAACCACATCTGAAGTCAGACCACTGTGACGAAGCTACAATTACCTCTGATTGCACGACTGACTGAATGAGACTGTGGGTCTGACACATAGAGGACTGAATCATGTGTGGACATGCACTCTCTCTCTCTCTCTCTCTCTCTCTCTCTCTCCATCTCTCTTCATCTCTCTGTCATGCTGGATAAAGTCAACAAACTTAAGAGTGAGAATATGCTGCCTCAAGTCTTAGCTTGGAGTCCACAAGGAGATACACTAGTCTTCGGAAGCAGCAACTGTCCCTTTCAGCAGTGAGTCACAGCAGAAAGAGATTTATTCCCATAGAGGAGTATAAAGTTAACAACCATGAAACACTTAATGATTCGTTTTATGTGTCTGATGTTAACCTTCACAGATAGGAGTCCAGCCTCAACATTTTATTGAAGCTCATCCTCATGAATCTACCTATCTGTGCATCAGTTCATCTCTGAATGTTGGTAGGGTGTGTGTGTGTGTGTGTGTGTGCGTGTGTACGCGCACTTGAGTGTACATGCTCCAGGTCCCAAATAGCTGAAATTAGATATATGTAATGTATATATATATATGTATGTATGCATGTCTGTATGTATAAATGTATCTATATATGTATGTATGCATATGTCTCTGCTTGTTTGCACGTGTGTGTGCGTGTGTTTGTGTGTGTGCACGCATGTGCAACTACATGTGCAACTCTCACCTATTTCAAACATGGTGATGTCACTCTTGACCCCTGGGCCAGCCCCGTTGCTGGCGGCAACCTCCACGCTGTAGCGGACGCCCGGGGAAAGGTTGGGGATAACGATAGAGAAGGTGGAGCCATCCACAGTACGGTTGACATGGTAACGGCTTTCGTTACCCAGACACCAAATCTACAGGGAGAGGAGACAGAGATCAAAGATACTGATGCTACCAGACGCTCTACTTACTATGGACTAATACATTTAAAATCATTCTTGCTGTTGTGACTCTGTATAAGGTATAATAATAACATTCACTATCTTTAATACACACTTGTATCCACACACACACACACATACACACACACACAAGACCAATAAATATAAATAATATGTGAGATGCTCCCAGGGAGTTAGCCAAGTTGGGTCAGTGGAGCATCTTTTCCCCAGTAGATGGCGCTAGTGCTCTTCCCTGCTGCCAGTGCTGGTCTGTCTAGTGGCCTTGCTCTACGTGTGGGGATGGAGGAATGGTGGGATGGAGGGAGGGAGAGAGGGAGTGTGTGCAATGAAGGAGGGGAGAGCGATGCCCTCTGCTTACCTTGTACTCCTGGACCACGCCGTTCTGTTCCTCCTCGGGAGGCGGTTGCCAGGCGACCAGGATGGCGCTCCCATTGGTGTCGCTCTTTGTCACGGTTACGCCACGTGGCGCCCCGCTGGGAGCTGTGACAGAGGAGCACAGAGTCACAGAGAGAGAAGGAGAAAGAGAGAACAAAGAAACGAAAGGAAAGACAGAAGGAAAGTAAGATCAACGGAGAAAGAAATAGACAGAACAAAAGAAAGACAAGAATGTGAGGACAGGTTTAAAAACACAAAGCTTCCAGCCTCTCCTTTACCTATCCTCTATCAATCTGCCCTACTTGTAAACCCTCTGTCCACCTCAGATTGATGGCAGGTCCTAGAGAGGGCCAGATGCCAGCCTCCATCTGCTCCATGTGCATGGGTACAGGATCCCACAAGTTTACAAACACACAGAGCTAGCCCACAAAGAGAGACAGTGGAGCTCCAGAGAGGGCAGACTAGTGTGTGTTTGCCCAGTGGCTCCCCCTAGGCTCATAAAGAGAGCCACAAGTGCTGAAGGCTTCCCGGCAAAACGCGCGGCTGATGGCCCAATCAGGAAATCGCAGGCAAGATTTATTTCTTGTTTATTGTTCCAAAGGGGGGAGAAAAGTCATGAATTCGAGGGGTATGACTGAGTCAGATTGTGTGTGTTTGTCTGTGTGTGTGTGTGTGTGTGTGTGGGAGGGGTGGGGGGCGGGTGGGGGGTGGGAGGGTTGGTTGATGTGGTGGGGGTTAATGGGGGTGAATCAGAGGAGCCTTGGGGCACAGTAGCTCACTCTGAGGTGGAATTAAGATGGTGTGTGTGTGTGTGGTGTGTGTGTGTGTGTGTGTGTGAGGGCAGTGAATGGGAGCAGGCGCGTCACTGGGGCTAGAGATGGGAGTTACAGAAAACAATTAGCTGCTCAATTTGTAGTTAGCCTGTCTGCCTCGTCTATCACTCACACGTCACCTAGGCAACATAGACGCACCAGAACTCATGTCAGGACCACACACATGCACACACACACACACACACACACACACAAACATATCTTTACATGACATTCACTGTGAATACACACTCTCCTATTCCCAAATCAATTAGGTGTGTTAACAATTAGTCTTTCACACACTTACAGCAGTGTTCCTAAATAGTCTACCATTCATCAACCCTAATCCTTCTGTTGGTGGTGCCCAGTGAGACCCCCTTCCCTCCTCCCCGCTCACCTTCCTCCATGGTGCGGGCAACCTTCACCTCACTGTCCGACCCCTGGAACTCATCGAAGAACGGACGCACTTTGAACTCGTAGGTCACACCTTTCTTCAGCTGAGGCACCACGGCACCATCCTCTCCTGGTGTCCGCACCTCAAACACGCCCCATTGGCTCCGAGTTTGGCCCCCCTCGGACGTGGGCCGGTACATCACCTTATAGCCCTGGATGTACTGGGACTGCTGCTCCACCTGTTGGTGTGGAGGAATAACAACACACACACACACACCTTTAATGGCATACTGCGTCTCCACAATCCACACATGCCTTATCTATATGGAAAACCCCCATATAAAACATATATGATTCTAATCTGTCCTACTACAATAGTGTAAGATGTGATATAAAGTCCCAACAAACGATTATAGTTACAGTATATAACCAGAGAAAATCACAGTATGCTGTCCTTGTACGTGCTTATCAGTAAGATTCTCAGAGGAAAGTCTGTGTGTATGTGTGTGTGTGTGTGTGTGTGTGTGTGTGTGTGTTGCAAGACTGCCTGGATTTTCATATCTAGTCATTAGCCCAGCTCTGGATGAGCATCCCCCATGTTCTGTGAAATGTGTTTTTCATTTGAGTGGTGGAAGCCACCAAAGCGCTATTTATTCCCGCAGGCTCCGAGCCCTGTGCTCAGCCCCAGCCAAACAGGGTATTTCAGGAGAGATTTCATGCCTAAATAAATAGCAGCACTGAATCCCAAAGCCGACATCAGCAAATAGCACGGCTTTGGTGTACTGTGGGACGGTAACCATGGAGATTGGGAACATCCTGTCTGCAAAGGACTTGTGCCTGGTGTATGCTTGTCTTGTTTCCTGTGCAGGCGCATGC
>PYXC01000992.1:260000-262500 GCA_015244755.2 Tenualosa ilisha | reverse complement strand
TGCTTGAAGAACACATTAAGGGGAAGCTAAGAGTGAGAGTGAAACCCATTTTGACTCAACCCAGCGGCCAAGGCCCTCCTCCCTCCCTCCCTCCCTCGCCTTCTCTCTCTCTCTCTCTCCCTTCTTCCCTCCTGCTCCCTCCCTCCCTCCATCCAAAGCCTGTCCTTTTTATCACGGTCATCTGAAGCTACAAGTATCTCTCCAGAAGAGATAATGTGTTTGTCAGACAGACATGTTGTTATGTCTCAATACCCTCAGGGCCAACCCTTCTCCCTCTCCCTCCCTCCCTCTCTCTTTCCCCTTTTCTCTTTTTTTTCCCAAACCTCCCCCTTTCTCGTTCTCCTTTCATTTGCGGGAACCAGGTACAGCAACAGAGAAAAAGAGAGAAAGAGAAAGAGAGAGAGAGAGAGAGAGAGAGAGAGAGGAGAGGAAGACATGGGTAAAAGGACAAAAAAGGAACAGAAAAAGCTGTGTGTTTGTGTGTGTGTTTGTGTGTGTGTGTGGGTGTGTGTAGATAATGACCCCCTCCCCCCTGTTCCCGTGCCCATTTCATCCCAAATATCATGCTCATCAGTTATCTCTGCTTCCTCTCCTCCTCACAGACCCCAAATTACCCCTCCAATTCTCTCCTTTCTCTCTCTCTCTCTCTCTCTCTCTTCTTGTCTTTTTCCCAGGTCTGGAATTAGACTGTGTAATTGGAAACATGTCATTTCCCAGTGTGGGGCTGGAATGGGGCTTGCCTTTAATTAGGCAAAGAGCTTCTCCTGTGTGTGCTGGCCCATGTGTGTGTATGTCTGTGTGTGTGAGTAAGAGAGAGGGAGCGAGAGACAGAGTGTGTGTCACTGGGGCAGGGGGTTGGCAGAGGGAGTGGGAGATGAGCAACTATGTGACTGTGTGTGTGTGTGTGTGTGTGTGTGTATGTGTGTGGGTGTGTGTGTGAAGATAGAGAATTCTGGCCTGCTCTTCTGTAACAAATGCTGGCGAGGCCCAGGAGCTTGTAGTGCTGAGTAGATAACAACAGAGAGAGAAGGAGAGAGAGAGAAGGGGGGGGGGGGATGGCGGGAGAGTGTGAAAGAAAGAGGATGGTGGGAAAAGAGGAGGAACAGAAGAACAGAAATACAACAAAGGAACAAGTAGAGACAGAGACGGAAACAAACAAAGACACACACATGCACCACACACACACGCACGCACGCACGCACGCACGCACGCACGCACGCACGCACACACGCACGCACGCACGCATAGACAGAGACTACAGAGACAGAGACAGAGACAGAGACAGAGACAGAGACAGCCCCATTTCCTCTCTTCAAAGGGTGGGCTAGCTCGTGGTCCTGAGCTTTACGTCCTCTAGAGTCTCGTGTCCATCCTCCTCCAGGGACCAGAGCCAGGCACCCGCACCGCCCGCCACCACAAAAGCCACTTCCTCTGCCCTGTGGCCCGCTCACCTCAAACACACACACACACACACACACACACACACACACACACACACACACACACACAGGCCTAGAACACTAGACTGTCTCATGTGGGCACCCTCTCTGAGCAGGCATGCCAAAGCCAGCCAAAGCCAGAGCTATGGAGCTGACCACACGTCTGGGTAAACAACGGCTGCACTCACGCACACGATAAAGACTCATCATCAAACGGATGTGATTAAGGTAGAACAAAAACAGCCCAGATGGATTAAACCACCTCAAGCAGTCTTGTGGGGGTAAAGAAAAGTCTCATGGATGGATTAGACCACCTCAAGCAGTCTTGTGGGGGTAAAGTGGCATTGGGCACCTTATGTCTGATAGCTGAAATCCACAGTGGGCACAGTACTTGATCCAATCTCTGTTCATCACAACCCTGTCTTCTACACTCCCTATCACTCATGAGCTTCATATGACATAAACATGTGTATGTCTCATGTGTATGAAATCTCAGACACACAAAATACATGCATAATTGCCACTCAATTCAATTCAATTCAATTCAATTCAATTCAATTCAATTCAATTCAATTCAAGTGAGATTTATTGGCACGACATATAGTTCATTGCATTGCTAAAGCATAACATCCAAACAATACATTATGATTAACATACATGTATGCTGTATGTGTATGTGTATGTATATGTGTGTATGCGTGTGTGTGTGTGTGCGCGTGTGTGTGAGTGTGTGTGTGTGCATGTATGGGGTTTGTGTGTATGAATGATGATGTGTCAGTGTGGGTGTGTGGGTGTGGTGTGTTCTGAGGCCACTCTCTTTTAGGCACTAGTGTATTACACTTGGGCTCTGTATTAAGGCTTGCTGATACGTTCAGTTGCTCTTGCTGGTATATAAACTACTGGCCATTCCATCAGCTCTACTGCATGAGAGTCATGCAAATGTAACCTGACTGTACTGACTGTACTGATGGGCTGAATGGATGGATGGATAAGTGTAGGTATGCTTTTTTGGATGCAGGTGATGGTGTTGGAGGTGTGTGTTTGTGTGTGTGTGCGTGTGT
>PYXC01000992.1:242500-252500 GCA_015244755.2 Tenualosa ilisha | reverse complement strand
TTCGCAGAAGGTGCAGCAAAAGATCATTCACAGCGTTAGTGTTATAATTTATTACGTATCTGATAAACATCTGCTGACTTTTTTTGATTGCTGCTGACTTTTTAAGTTTAAATCTGTTGTTTTCATACATACGTATCTGGGCAATCCCATGCAAGACTGGCATGTCCATAACACCAGTGACATGCCATGGTGTTTGTATGACGCAAATGCTTAGGTAAAAAGTTTCATACATTTTTTTCATGTAAGTTCTACAACCAAAAAGAGTGAATGCTGAAATTCCATGTAATCATGATTCACATCATACCATACCATGGCATTGCGTTGGCATGACAGTTTTCTGTGGAACTGTCCATATATATATATATATACACACATTAGATTTTGTGTCCATATTTATTTATCTTTATAGTCTGTACAGCACTTTGGTCAGTGTAAACGTCTTACTTACTTACTTACTTTCCATCTTCCTGTCTGTTTTATTGTATTACTGCAAATAAGCCAACTCATTTCCTTCACTTCCTCAATCAGGCCATGGAGATGAACACCAAAGATGCCTTGTTAGTTGAACAGCTAACAGAGAGTCAGACAGACAGGCATGACAGGCTTTCCCAATGGGTCCCTTGACTGGCTGGCTGTAGCTTGATGGCTCTCTCTTTCTCTCTCTCTATCTGTCTCTGTCTTTCTCTCTCTCTCTCTGTCTGTCTCTGTCTCTCTCTCTCTCTCTCTCTCTCTCTCTGGCGCCTGGACATAAATTAGAAAGCGGATCTTGAGCAAAGAGAATGGGGAAAATGTGTGATGCTTGTTCAAAGATCCTAAGAGTCATGACTGTGTGACGCCCTGTTCTTCCCACAAGTGACGACAAGAGAGACAAAAAGGAGAAAAAGGGAGGGAGAAGAGAGGAGTGGGAGACTGACAAAATAGAAACAGTATGATGTCCATCACGACATCCCAGAGGGACGGTGAGAGAGAGGGAATATATGCGTATTCAATCAGGCATAATCTCTCAGAAGTTTATTCATGCTTATGGTGGTGTTTTCTGATGGAGGAAACACACACACATTCACACACACACACACACACACACACGTACATATATACATTCACCTGACATCAGTCTCCTATACTTCTCTCTGTCTCTCTCTCTGTGTGAGTGTGTGTGTGTGTGTGTGTGTGTGAGTGCGTGTGTGTGTGTGTGTGTGTGTGTGCTGATAGCAGTGGCGTGTGCGGTGTGGTGCCAGTGGCAGCTGTGATGTGATTGAGTTTATGAAGTGGATTATGTGCTTGCTCCTTTTAATTACTGACCGCCTCTGCCAAACAACAGCCTGGGATCTGCCTGGAGGATGTCCAGCAGTGACGGGACGGAGGCGTGTGAGCACTAGGCTGGATTACAATGCCATGAACATTGCCCCTTATTTAGAGCACACACACACACACACACACACACACACACACACTCAGGCATGCCTATTGACAAATATATGCTGAAAGAAACGCACATGCAGTGATGCCGTGAATAAATGCAATCACACACAGTCACACAAACACACAGAATCATGGATGATGCACATGGAGAAGCGTCCATGAATAAATCTGAACATGCAGTCCTAAATATCTGAACACACACACACACACACACACACACACACAGAGAATCTGCTCAACCCGACTAATGCAGCTCTCCAGCCAAGAGCTGCTAATCCGTTGCCTTTCATGGGGACTAATGGATTTGCAGGCTTTATTGAACAGCAGGGCTCCTCAAACACCCGCTTAGCAGAAGAGAGGCTTTTTCCAGCTGCAGCCTCCCCACCACTGGTGCTGGGCCACCCAAGCCCAGCATGGGGCTGGTCATGTTTGCGTCCCTCCGAGGAACTCCACACCATCCGACCTCTTCTATTTCTTTTCTTCCCTTTGTTATTTCTTGTTTCTCTTTTCTGCATCTCCCACCTTTCTCTTTACCTCCTCCTCTTCCTCAGAGGCAAAGGTCTTCATGTGGAAGACCACACTGCATGCACACTGACTGACAACCAGCTGGTTCTCGGATCGTCTGCATTTCAATTAGGCTTCCCAGCAGGCCCACACCCACCAGCATGGACCTTAGAGGGTGGGCCGGAACGCTGGAGGCAGCAAGGGATTGTTGGAGTTGTAGTACAATATCAGCCTAACCATTAGTAATGACCATTTACAAGTATCTGGGGGATATGAATGCCTACTCTCACTTCATGTACTGGGAGACAGATGCACATATATACACACCAGAAGCGACTCCTCCATTGAGGAAAGGGAGGAAGATCCTCCCTTAAATTTTTAAAGAAAGAACTTCCAGGAGATATTTATAAAAAATCACAAATATTTAATAGATAAACACAAAAACATATCAAAACAGCTGAAATAATTCTATTTTATCACTTCAAAACAGAAAAAAGTCACCAAATATCGTCCTCCCTTACTGCCTCATTGACATCCATTATAAACACTACGAACCAGGCGATTCGCGGCTCCTCTTTTAACATTGAGTGAATGGCAAAAAGGAGGAACGTCCTCCCTTTGGGCAGGTCAGTTCAAAATGCCCGTCATCAATAAGCCAATCACCGGAGCCACATTCGTCAATGGGCCGGGTTGACACGCAAGGTCTTGTACTACTGTCATTGTCGACAGACCTGTCATTCGTGATGGACCGGTTGGTGGAGAATTTGAGCCTTTGTAGAGTTTTGCTTTGTTGTGTCAATAAAAAAGGATGGAAAAATTAGACGTTGTATTCATGATGTTAAATACCCCATTTCACACACTGGAGAACGATGAGAAGGTGAAAATCAAAAGTGTGTGTGTTTAACACCACATGGTATCAAAGATACCCATGGCTAACTCCTAGTGTTACCACTAGTCCACATGGTCTGTGCAGGGATTTAGTGACCCTTAAAAATCTGGACAGGGCCACCAAGCGTCACGACAAGTGCAGCTACCACGTTGGTGAAGCCAGGTAGCGTGCCCATTGATTAACTTGTGGACGAGGGTGCCCGGTTGCAAGTGGCACAGCACAATGCTAAAGTGCGTCGTAATAGGGATACACTGAAGCGTTTGATTGATGCTAGGGCGTATTTGGGCATGCAGGAGCTGGCATTTAGGGGACGGGATGAAGGGTCAAATTCAGATCACAATGGCAACTATAGGGAGTTTCCAGAGCAGTTGCAGTCTTCTGGTGTTTCAAAATCATCTCTGCAACTTTCACAATATTGCAGTGTAAAGCACAAAAGACAACCACATTACCAGACATTACCACAAACAACCTATACTCATTGCACTGTATGGTATTTCCCATGCTGACATGTGTCCTCAAAAAACGAGCAAGCACCAAGACACCTCACTGGTTTTGTAATTCTTTATCTCTCTCTCAACAATCCACCCATCCCATCTACTTACATTTACCCGCTCATTCACCCACCTAACCACTTTACCCCCTATTTTTGTGACCACCAGTCACCACTGGTGTGTGTGTATACACATGTCCACGCATGTGCATGTGTTAGGCTTTGGTGTGTGTGTGTGTGTGTATGTGACTGTATATGTATAAATGTCTACGCTTGTGCATGTGTGAGGCTCCGGTGTGTGTGTGTGTGTGTGTGTGTGTGTGTGTGTATAGATGTGTATATCAGTGGCGACTGGTGGTCACACATTTTGGTATTTTGACTTTTGTCTGTTTTCGAAGTGATAAAATAGAATTATTTCAGCTGTTTTGACGTGTTTTTGCATGTTTATCTATTAAATATCTGTGATATTTTATAAATTTCTCCTGGAAGTTCTTTCTTTAAAAATTTAAGGGAGGATCTTCCTCTCTTTCCTCAATGGAGGAGTTGCCTCTGACACACACACACACACACACACACACACACACTGAGTGTTTGGAGTGGAGATAGTGAGCAGGCCCTGTGGGGCTATCTGTGAGGGAGTTGTGAGCACTGGCATCTTAAAGGGATGAAGGAGTGGACACTCGTTAGCACACTGTCCTCGGGCCGCCAAGGTCAGGCCTTCCTAATGAGGGGCCAGGTGTGTTTGAAACACACACACACACACACACACACACACACACACACACACACACACGCATGTGCATTTACACATACACTCACTCTCTTTCTCACACACAAACACACACATACACACACACAGACACACACATACACATACACATGCATGCATGTGCATTTGCACATACACTCACTCTCTCTCTCTCACACACACACACACACTGCTGCCTTTCTCTTAATTAAAAGCCACTAATTGGCAGCTGGCTTGTCTCTTGCGCTCGATAACACAACCCCAGAGGCCCTGCTTCTCTCTTTCCATCTCCATATTTTACCTCCCTCCCTACATCTCATCATCACACTCATCCCCTCATCCCCCTCTATCCCTTCATCACACACACGCTCCTCTTTTTCTCTATCCTTTCTCTCCCTCCCTCTCCTTCTCTCTCCCTCCCTGTATCTTTTCACTTTCTGCCCTTTTGCATACCCAGTTTCAAGGGGCGGCTGTCACACTGTGTGTGTGTGTGTGTGTGTGTGTGTGTCTGATCATACATCAAGGTCAGACATCAGTGTCCAAACCCCCCTCTGATGACTTCATGCGCACACACACACACACACACACACACACACACTGATTAGCACACGGTCATTAAGAAGGAACCAACTTACTAATGACTATTTACGGAAAGACAAACACAAACACACACACACACACACACACACACACCACACACACACACACACACACACACACACACACACACAGCATTTAAAAGAAGTCAGTGTATTGCAGTGCCACAATGCATTAGTCTTGATAGAATCAGTCTGATTGGAAAGGCTGGCTCACACAATGCACAGTCTCTCTTACTGGAATCCCTCTCCACATATACAGTGTACAGTGTGCACACCAATGAAAGTGCACAAAGCCCAGCTCTGTCTGCTCCACCTTAAGAGACTAGACACACACCCGCTGGGAAGCCTGGCCACAGGCTTCATTATACAGATAGACAATAGTCAAAAGCATAAGGGACATTAAAAGAGGACAAAAAGTAGAAAAAAACTAATGCAGTACTACTGTTGGATCTACGCACACACACACACACACACACACACACACACACACACACACACACACACACACACTGTAGGATCACTTCTTACCGCACAGACTCACTCTTCTTACCGTGATGCGTTCATCCCTGTCGTCTATGTTGACGCCATCTTTCCTCCAGGAGATTGTGGGTTCTGGATGTCCGCGCGGAGGCTGGCACTCAACAGGACCGGCTCTCCAGCCGCCACCACCGCATCCGCTGGGTTCTGCCTGAAGTCATCTCGCAGAACTACAAGAGAGAGCAGAAATGGTTTGAAGTTTAGCTCACTCAAGCACACACACCATGAACAAATTCTGCATGAGGTCGTCTCGCAAAACTACAAGAGAACTGATAAGGTTCCGTTTAAGAACACAAACCATAAGAAGTTATGCCTAAAGTTGCCTCACAGAACTGCGAGGGAGAACAGATGAGGTTCCGTTTCACCCACTGAAGAACACACACTATAAACAGGTGAGAAAGTGGCCAGAGTTATTCTGCTGAATTAGTTGAATGAGTTTAACACTCAAGTCCATCAGCTTCACTCTACGGCAGCATGTGCTCATCTTCCCTCCAACTTCTCATGATCAAATGAGTGATGAGAAGCAAAGAGCCAGTAAGGAGGATCAAAGAGATCTAAAAGTGTGTGTGTGTGTGTGTGTGTGTGTGTGTGTGTGTGTGTGTGTGTGTGTGTCGGGGGTGAGGGATAGAAAGATAAATAGAAGAAGCCAAAGCAGCAGAAAGAAAGAGAAAATAGATAGAGACAGATCAAGAGGAAAGTAGAGGACAAAATCCTAGAGAGAGAGAAGAGAGGGCAGGAGAGGAGAGAAGAGGAGGAGAGATGAGCTGAGATGAAGAAAGACAGGAAGAGAGGGAATAGAGAGAAAGAGGAGAAGAGAGGAATAGAGAGAGATGCACCAGTGGGCACAGGATCAGTAGGCCTCGCTACTGGACTCATGGAAACTGTCAGTTTTGGGGTGGAGGGGGATGTTGGGTGACCCTCACACACATACACGCACACACAAACACACACACACACACAGACACACACAAAATCCACCCCTCTTTCCTCATGCATAACCCCTGGAGAGTCCCCAAACCTCTGTCTGATTAGGCCACTCTTTCATTTCCCTTTCCCTGCTCTCCTTCTCCTCCTCCCTTTCCCCCCCTCTTCTTCCTCACCTGTCACGGGTGTACCGCAGTCCCCTGACAGGACAGGCCAGCCCAGGTAAACATTTGCATTACAATCACTTGGTTTAGCATTCCCCCGCTAGCTTCTTCTCGTTTGATGTGTCAGTGAAGGAGGTTCTCAAGACCAAACAAAACTTCCAGGCTTAGTTAATGTTTCCTCCACTGTTGTTTGCCCATTAAACCAGCAAAGACAAGATAAGAGGAGATTGGCCCTAGTGGAGGCTATTAAACTAGCCGCCGCAAGATAACTTCAAAAGCCGTTAAACGATCATTAGCAAAAAAGATGCGACTCGCAAGAACATGGTGACGCATGGCAACTGTGAAACAGCGTGGAGAAAGAAACAGACGTGTGTGTGTGTGTGTTTGTGTGTGTGTGTGTGTGCCTGTGCGTGTGTGTTTGTGTTTGTGTGTGTTTATTTGTGTATGCATGTGTGTGTGTGTGTGTGTGTGTGTGTGTGTGAGAGAGAGTGTTTTGAGATGGGAAAGCTGGAGAGTGATGCTTTATTTAGTCTAAAGAGGACGGGAGTTTGTCAGGCAGAGATGACAGCCATCTGCCGCATACCCCTGATCCACTGAGGCACATGCTTCTTTGAGTGCGATTCAAAAGACAAGAGAGAAGAAAGGAAGAGAGAGAGAGAAAGAGAGAGAGGGGGGGGGGGAAGAGAAAGACAGAGATAGTGTGAGGGAGGCGAGATCTTGCAGAAAGCAACCCAATTAAGAGAGCATTCCATCGGCAGGGGCGTACAGTGGGGGGAGAGATATTATTCACTAATAAAAGCTCTGTCTGCCTATGCTAACAGATTACACCATCTTTATGCCAGACATTTGCACAATCTAAGGCCCTTTCAATACAGTTCACTTAATGAGAAAAAAAAGATGACAATTACTCGGCAAAGAGACTGAAATGTGAATAATTACCTTTATTTACATTTAATTACAAAATGACATTTCAAAATCCCATGGCGGATGGCATCAAGGGGGTCAAGGCGCCGCGGCGGAGAGTGGAGTGGCGACACTGATGAAAAAATCTCATTTCATCCCAGGGCCCTTTCCATTTAATCAGCCAACTGAACAGTCAATAATCTGATTCTCCAATTGTGTGAATGCAGACACAGCCCCCCTTTCTTCCCCATGGGAGTAGGGGCCGGTCATCAATCCCTCTCTCTATCTCTCTTTCTCTGTTCTCTCTCGCTCTCTCCTCCTCAGTTTTTCCTCTGGACCACATTACATTACACAACATTAAATTGCATTACATTGCCTTACATTCAATTACACATCACTGCGCTGCATGACAAGCCTGTTTGTCAGTAGGGAATTTTTCAGTGCATAGAGAGCAGTCGATTCCATATGTGAGTGTACGTGTGTATGTGTGTAGTGATGACTGTCTATAGCCAAAAGAAGAAATGCTTAGCGTATTGCTAGGGGATTAGATCCCCCCCCCAAACATACATACACACACACACACACACACACACACGCACACACGCACGCACACACAAGCACAAAGCCCTGACACCTACAGTAGGAATACAATGCAAAGCAGTAGTGTATGAAAAGTTTGAATTGCAAACTAGTAATCCACATGAGAGATGACAGAGAGTGATAGAGAGAAGAGGCCATTTGCATTAGCATTAATGCTATCTATGAAACGCTTTTATTTCTGGTCATTTGTAATCAACTGCTGTCTAAGTGTTGCTGGGGTTGTGTGAGGCCGCTAATCTGAGTGTGCCGGAGTGTGTTTAGTTACACCTGTTTAACCAGCCTTATAAACATGAAACTTGAAGACATGCTCACTTAGGTAGCTTATTAAGGGCTATTTCTCTCTGTCTCTCATTGAATTCAAGTAGGAGGAGAGGGGATTGTCGTCTGTTCATAACAACCAGAATCCTTCCCAAAAACAGAAGCAAGCTCAGAGTGAGCAAACTTCACCTTTCGTTCCCTCTCCCTCCCCCTCTTCAGAACCCCCAGCCCCTCACCCGCACCTCCTGCCCAACATCAGTGCACCCTGTTCAGCATGCCTGGCTGCACGCCTGCCCCTATATTACACCTCCTGCTGGCTCCTAGTCAGAGGGGGCCACAGAGGCCTGGGAGTAGACTAGGGAGTCTTTTTCTCCACCCAGCTGGACAAATAGCTGAGTGAGTGTGTGTGTGTGTGTGTGTGTGTGTGCAAAGATTGCCTTATGTAAAACACTCCAGTGAATGGAGGATTGTTGGCCCAGTGGTTGCTTGAAGTCTAACAGCAGCAGCCCACAAAGTACACATCCATGTATGTACTGTACCCACACATGCATACACATACTCTATCACACACACACCCCTCGCAAATATCTCTGTTTGTTCCATGTGATTGAGTTGAAATGAGATTTGACAGGAGCTGCCTGTGTTGCTCCCTTGACATCAAGTTAGGACTGCATCTCTCTCTCTCCTCTCTCTCTCCATTTCCATACACTAAGCATACAGCTATGCATAAGATGCAAACACACACACACACACACAGACATACACACACACACAGACACAGACATACACAGACACATCTATACTGCCCATGCATACACATTTTAGCCTTTCAGGATATTAAACCCAGATGCTGAAATGTCAAATTAGGGCAGAATCCATCTCTGCATTGACGCTGGTTGACATAAATTGGGGTGGGGGATGGAAGGCCTGCAGACCTCCAGCACCCCTACAGGCTCAAACATACCAGCCAGACGGCTGGGGAAAATATCCCACAGCACACACACACACACACACACACACACACACCACACACACACACACACACACCACACACACACACACACACAGCACAGCACACACAGCGGTTGGAAAAAGAGAAAAGAGCATGAAAAAGCAAAGCCTATGAGTGAAGGCAGGCAGACACAGAGAGAGCAGCTGAGGCTGGAGCATGCAGCCGGATGAGGCCCACTTCCGGTATAGACGCGGGCCTGATCTGGCTGAAGTCCGGTCTCTGGGGAGACACAAAGCCAGTAGGGGTCTTTTGCGGATGGATGGATGGATGGATGGATGGATAGATAGATGGGTGGAGGGACGGACAGCTGCATCGTTTTCCACCCCACAGAAAAAAAATTGTCAGCATTTCCAAATCACTGAGCCATGTTTCCGGTCACACAGCCAAAATGAGCTGCAGGAGGAGGAGGAGGAGGAGGAGAGGAGCGAGGGAGAGAGAGAGAGAGAGAGAGGGATGGAAGAAGAAAGAGCGAGTGAATTGAAGGGGGGGGGGGGGGTGAAAGAGAGGTAAAAGCCTGCTCCCCAAATCCCTAAGCTGACAGACACAGTGACATGTCATTTTTGCAAACTCCATGAGTTCTCTTGTACTGGTGTAATCACTTGGCTCAGACTTGACACGGCATTAAGCTTTGTGTTCCACATGACCAAAGAAACACAAACGCAAGAAGGAGAGACAGGGAGGGGGGGTGGGGTGGGGTGGGGGTCATAACCACACGCAAGAGAGAAGAGAGAGAGAGAGAGAGAGAGAGAGAGAGAGAGACACGTGGCAGACAGAGAGAGTGAGAGAGACAAAAAGAGAGAGAGAGAAATGAAAGAAAGTTATGAGAGACATGAGAGATAAAAAGAAGGAGGGAGGAGAGGAGAGGGAGAAGCAGTGACACAGTGACAGGCTGTACACAGTGGCCAGGGCGTGTCTGAGCATGAATCCAGTCCACTGAGAAGCAGCAGCAC
>PYXC01000992.1:222500-230000 GCA_015244755.2 Tenualosa ilisha | reverse complement strand
GGCAGGTCTGAGCCACACAGACAGACAGGGTGCGTCCCCTAAACACACACACACACACACACACACACACACACACACACACACACACACATACACACACACACATACACACGCACGGCTAGCGCCATGTCGGTCTCTCTGGGCAGTAGCAGCATAGCAGGACGATGTAACCTGTATCCTGGCTCTCTCTCTGTGTGTGTGTGTGTGTGTGTGTGTGTGTATGTCTAAGCTCTGAAGTTATATAACATTAACTGAAAGAAAGAAAGAAAGAAAGAAAGAAAGAAAGAAAGAAAGAAAGAAAGAAAGAAAGAAAAAAAGAAAGAAACAGAAAGAAAGCCCACAACCTGTGTGTGCATCTGTGAGCATTTGACTGTGTGTGTGTGTGTGTGTGTGTGTGCATATGAGGAGTGGAGGGGCCATGACCTACATCAGCTGGTATGCTGATGACTATCTTCAGTCCCCTGTCAGTGCTGAAGAGCCCTGCTGGCCTACCATACCAGACACACACACACACACACACACACACACACACATGCGCGTACACATGCACACACAGCTAATCCAATTTGGGGCCAGTACAACATACAGTATTACACACACACATGTGTGTACTCGCGCAAACTGATATGAACACGTGTACACACCCACACAAAACAACACACAATTCACACTGACATCTGTATGCTGTACATACATGCACACACACACACACACACACACACACACACCAGTTAATGTCATTCTCGATTAACTAATGTCTTTTCAACTTACCTCCATACCCTCATTATGAGAGTTCTACACTAGAGTATTCTCTCTCTCTCTCTGTTCCCTTCTCCTTTCCTCTCTCACACACACACACTCACACTCACACAATTTACACCTGCTACTTTCACTCTCAGTCCCCTAATTTCTTTTCATCTCCCCCAGTATGCATGCGGAGCAATACAAAGAAATAATAATACAACTCTCAGGCACTGCTTGCAAGTCATCATGACACCCGCCTCACTCCCTGTCAATCAAACTTCGCTTCCCTGTTCACACACACACACACACACACACACACACACACACACACACCACACACACACACACACACACACTCACGCTGTCAGAATGAGTCTTCCTCCAGCCAGGCAGAGACAGGCAAGCCATCAAAAGCACCAATAACCAACTAATGAGGTTCGTACTCTAGTAGAACTCTAAGCTGCTTTAGGAAATAGCACAGATAGGACAGCTTGCTTGTGCATATCCTGCCTTACAGAATGAGCCAGTTATATGACAGTTGAACCATAAATCTATTAGTTTAAGGCTGTTTTTGCTGCACCACACCACACCTGTTTATTAGTTCTCAAACCTCAGACTGGGAACAGTACCTGGAGTTGGACATGCCAATCAGAAGCTATCAAACACGCGCGCACACACACACACACACACACACACACACACACACACACACACACACACACCACACACACACACACACACACACACACAGATGGTTTCATTAACATAATCTGGTGCAGAGACCAGCAAACTCTCCTGAATAAATTCCACTTCCAGGCTCATGCATGAGAAAGGGGCCTCTCTCTTGAAGCGGCCCCCAGTATTACCATTTCAATGGGGGCCACTAACAGCCACGGCATCCACAACTATTGGGGAAGTAATTGGGTACATTAACAAATGGATAAATTAGGGTGAGGTGTGCGCACATATGTCTATTTATATGGGATACGCTTCAGTGTGAGACTAGGTGTGTGTGTGTGTGTGTGTGTGTGTGTGTGTGTGTGTATGTGTGTGTGTGGCTGGAAGAGGAAAAGCAGAGCACTCAGTCCCACGCAGTGCTAATGCACCATTAGAGTGTGGAGTGTGTGTCATAATTGGCTTTCATTCCTCTTGACTTGGTGAGACTGTGGGGGTGTCAGTGAGAGGCGGGCAAAAGGCCAGATGGATGGATTGCTAAGGCTGCTGTCTACCCTCACAGACACACACACACAGACACGCACACACACACACACACACACACCACACACACAACACACACCACACACACACACACACACATATATATAAATTAAGAAATACAAGCACATGCACATTGCACAAATAAAAGACACACACCCCAGGCAAACACACATACACACACACACTCACAAAAACACTCACACACACATTACCTAACTAATGAGGCACTGTTATGATACAAAGAACACCAATTCCTGGGCCTGCCTTTCCCTCTCAATTGTTTATGAATTTTAAGTGTTTACACGCAGTCTGCTGTTTTTGCCTGCTGCAGATGCTATTCCTCAAATAGCTGTGTTGTGATAAGAAAGAACCATAATGTGCTTCTTATTGTGAGAGGCCTCATGAAGCAGTGCCTGGGAGCCCAGGCTGGAATAGAGCGCGTGATAAAGGATGTGATTTAGAATGACCTCCGGACTCAGTGATTGGAGCAGCAGACAGGCCTCCAGCAATGGTCTTAGTGTAGTTTTGTAAAGATTTAAATACCTCACACACATACACACACAAATAAATAGAGTGGAGTCGAGCACACCTCAGGGCAACTGCATATCTTTGTTTAGCCAATAACACACAGCTCTCTAACTCTCTCTCTCTCTCTCTCTCTCTCTCTCTCTCGCTTACTTGCTCTATCACCCTCTCACTCTCTTTCTGCATGCCATTTCCCTGGTGTGATCACACACCTGCTGTTCTTGTCTGCAGAAGTGAGTAAAGCAGTGGAGAATTAAAAATGGTAGAAGGAGAGAGCGAGAGGGAGAGAGAGAGAGAGAGAGAAAGAGATGCCTGCAGCGCTGCAGACAAAAGGTGATGTGGGGCAGACAGCAGCAAGGAAAAAGAAAGAGATAGAGAGAGGAGAGAGAGAGAGAGAGAGAGAGAGAGAGAGAGAGAGCTTGAGGGGTAAACGTGTGAGTAGGATATGAAATTGTACAGAAAGTGAACAATGGAACCAGTGTGTGTGTATGTGTGTGTGTGTGTATGTGTGTATGTGTGTGTGTGTGTGTATGTGTGCGCGTGTGTGTGTGTGTGTGCGTGCATACATCACTAGTGTAATTATAAAAAACAATCTCTACTGTTGTTATTGTTAGCAGCAACTGCCAGTTGCATATCATGTCAATAAAGTCATGTGCATATGAACTGGAGCAAAAAGGAATGGAACGGGGGTGGTGTGTGTGTGTGTGTGTGTGGGTGTGGGTGTGGGTGTGTGACACCAGATAGCCTGCAGAGAAGGATGCGTGGGGAGTATGTATCTGTTTCCCTGGCGATCAGTTTCCAGAGTGATTTGGACTCGATGTATTGATTTTGTGTGTGTCCCCCACTGGAGTGTGTGTGATGAGAGAGAGGATGAGATGGGATGCAGCCCAGCAGTGGGACACACAGGGGTGATGGAGACATGCATGAGCAAAACAACAGCAAGACAATACAAGAAAGCAAAAAGAAAGTAAGTCAAAGAAGAAATGAAAAAAAAAACAAAAAACAAATCCACATTTCTGTCTCTGCTCTGATAACACAGCCTGTCCAGTTCCCACATCCCCACATACCACAGCCTCAGCCTGGACTCACCCCCGCCTCAGTTCATCTGACCCAGTGCAACATCCCCCTGCCTCCACTAGCTCCTATGCACCCCCCTCTATCCAAATCCACATCCATCCCCACTCCCTGATCCACAGCCAAACATGCTTGCCACCTCACCAGGAACAGCACCAGCACCAGCACCAGAACCAACACCAGAACCAACACCAGACCAGAACCAGAACCAGCACCAGCACCATGCCCTGCCCATCCATCCATATAAAAGAGGCCAATTTAAAGCAAAAGGAGGAATAGCAAGTTGATAAGGTCAAGCTGCCACACAATCAATTCTGGGGCAAGATAAGATGCTTGTCTATCTCCTCCCCCCCCTTCCTCTCTCTCTCGCTTTCAGAAGGGTAAATTCAGGTGAGGCCAAGCAGAGGCGATGAAAGACAAAGAGCTGCTTGTCATGCGGGGGTCTAAACACGTTGCTTTTGACACTAAAAAGCATCAATCAGGCGGCGCCGTGGCTCATCCAGGAGGGTACTGAAATACGGCCGGCCATTGTGTGGGCCTATCGGACGAGCTCAGAGTCAACGCCCCGCTCGCTCTCTAAGGAGATACGCAAAGGTCAGCAGGGGGGGTGTCAAATTTTAATGTCACACATGTTCGACTTCCATTTAATGTGTATGCGTATGTGTGTGTGCATAGATGTGTGTGTGTGTGTGTGTGTGTGTGTGTGTGTGTGTGAGCATGCATGCATGTATGTGTGTGTCTCCATGCATAAATTGTCATGTCTTCCAGTGCCAGAATCATAATTCAAACAATTGAACAGCACATATTACTTGCTCTCCCTTTGTCTCTCTCTGTCTCTCTCTCTCTCTCTCTCTCTCTTTCTCTCTTTCTCTCTCTCTCTGAATGTCTTCATGTAGCTAATGGATTATCTTCCTCCACTGCCTGCATAACTCACATTCCCTTCCCGGGGACAATGCAATCTTCAGGCACATCAGAGGCCCAGCGCCTGGTGCTGGTTCCCTTTTTAAGTCGAGTCAAGCACAGGCATGGCTGCAGCTCCGCCGATTCCCACAGCAGATAAAACTGGACACACTTTAAACCCCACGATAATGGCAGCGCAGTGAAGAAGGGAGCGAAGAGAGAGAGAGAGAGAGAGAGAGAGAGAAAGAGAGAGGAGAGGAGAATAACAACACAAAGCAAAATACATAAACAAGACAATGACACGAGTGAAATCATCTGATTAAAAAATATATAAAAAATGAAATGAGTAGGTAATCAACATACAATAAACCACAGGTGTTCTTGTTGTGCAGGGTCTGTTTTCTGTTGATAACACACACAAACAAATACACACACATACACACAGTTACATAGACACACAGACACAAACACACACACACACACACACACAGTTTTTATTGGAGTTCCAAACTGATTATGGCATTCTGGGCTTGAGCCTGTATTGTGTTTTATTGTGCAGCTCTATGAGCTGGGATGTGAGACAGAACTCACATCAGTCATTGGAGAAGAGAAGAGGAGAGGAGGAGAGGAGAGGAGAGGAGAGGGGGAGGAGGGTGAATGGAGGATAAGAGTTCTACATGACTATATGAGCTCTCCCTTTCTATTTTCTCATTTCTTTCTTCATTCTTTCACTCGTTCTCTACACCCACAATGTGTGTCTGTGCTTCGGGCCAAAAAAAACACCCACAGAGAGCAGGTCTTGGGACTCCTGTCAGTGAGTATGTGCAGCCGGGCCAGGACTATCCATACACAGGATACTGTGATCACTGCTTGTGCAACATATCTCATTACTCTACTACTGCTGCTGCTGCTGCTACTCTTCAGAATTGATACTCTTGCCTGTGGAAGTGTGGGGATGAATCAGGAGGAGCAGGCTGGGAGAGGAGGAGGGAGGAGTGGTGGTGGTGGAGGAGGAGGAGGAAGAGGAGGAGGAGGAGGAGGTGGTGGTGGTGGTGGAGGAGGAGGAGGAAGAGGAGGTTTCTATAAGCAGACAGATCTTCGCTCAGGAGTATGTAAAGCCCTCTGGCACTGCACTGCACTGCACGGACCTAAAGCATACTGTGGGGTGGGGGGTGGGGGGTGGATGGGGAGGATTCACTCAGGACATTTGGCTCCCATTGTGATTTCTTGCCTAATACCAATCCAATCCTGGCTCGGAGGAAACAGCAACATATTCACATGCGGACTAAAAAAAATGATGCAGAGAGAAAAAGAAAAAAAAAAAAAAGAAAAGAGGTGTCAGAGCGAGTGAGAGCCTTCTGGAAATGAAATACAAGAAGGAGCAGAATGTGTGAGTGACGACAGAGATGACAGGATAAACGAGAGAGTGAGAGAGAGAGAGCAAGACCCTGAATCAAAGACTCTAGCTGCTTGTCACACATGACTGGAGTGCTTCAGTGAGAGACTGCGCTGACACAGCCATGTATGGAATATTACCAGTGCTGTCTTTCACATGCTTCCTTACTGCACTGCACTGTAATCATCACTTCTTTATGGTGTTAGTGGCTACTGCTAAATACTACCTACTCTTTAGTATACTGCAGCAAACATCAATGAAGTCCACCTAATCCTACAGTCCTGTTCAGAGGAGCAATGAGAGACAAAGCAATCAGAGCTGTTTCAGGCCTGTCCTGCCTCATCCAGTCCCAACAGCTACCCTCCATTCACCCACTCCACTCCATCCCATCAATCTCTCTCTCTCTCTCTCTCTCTCTCTTTCTCTTTCTGTGAAGATGCTCGTTTGTGTTGTGTGTGCAGTTGTGATGATGAAAAGCAGGAGAGGGAGACCAAGAACTCCTGGTGTATACAGTATCAAGACAGGCTGAAACTGCTTCATACCCACACACACACACACAACACACACACACACACATATTACAGATGTTTGTGTGTTTCAAGTCTTACTCAATTCTCCTGTAAGCCTCTCCTTTTCTCCTTCTCTCTCCCCCCATCCCTCCATCTGTCTGCCTTCTGTTGCTCTGTCTATTGTGTGCAGGTCCCTGAAGGTCTGCCTCTATTGAACGGGATTAAGTGGAGTCAGTGACTCCTGCGGCTGCAGTGCTGAGGCTGTGGCCTGCCTGCCTGTCTCTCCACCTGGGCCAACAGCAACAAAGCCAAAGTTGAGCACTGTCTGACCGGCTGGCTGGCTGGCTAGCTGACTGGCTGACTGAGTGACTAACGGCACTCAAACGGATTGCAGGTGGAATTGGAGTTTATTGAGAGGGGGAGATGTCAGTCAAATGAAACAGGGTCAGCCATTTTCTTTGCTCTCATGGATTTCCTGCCTGTCCAACACGCAGACCCGCAGAGCCACTAATGCAGGAGGGGATGTATGCAAATGCTCCGGTCATGTACAGATGGAAGACAAAAGGTTGTGATAAAGCGCTGCGTGTCTTGCATTCTTGAGCTGTGGTGGCATGAATACAGGTTTTTTCGTGCCGTCAACTCCAGCGCGTCTGAGACTTGATTGAAGGCTATGGGGCACAGTGCTGGTGTACTCGCCCTTTTTGAAGGCTATGGGGCACAGTGCTGGTGTACTCGCCCTTTTTGAAGATTCATCTCTCTAATTTTGGTATTCTGGGTGAAATACACACACACACACACACACACAGCAACTCTCCACAATTTCCTTAGTCCCCCCCCCCCCCCCCCCTTTCCTGAAGAGGACTTGATGAATAATTTCACACCTTCTCTCTCTCTCTCTGCTCAAATTGATTATGGTAGAGCAAGCTTGCTTTAAAGAAATAGGACCCACAGGGTAATAACCCTTTCAGAGGCCCGTGTGAGTCTGACTGACTGGAGCAGGAGGTGGGGGGACTGAGAAAGAGCGCAGGAAGGGGGAGAGAGGGGGGGAGTGATTGAGAGACTGAGAGAGTGTGTGTGTGGTTGTGTGTGTGTGAGAGAGAGGGAGAGAGAGAGAGAGAGAGAGAGAGAGAGGGG
>PYXC01000992.1:215000-217500 GCA_015244755.2 Tenualosa ilisha | reverse complement strand
TGATTCCCCCTCTCCCCTCCTCCCTCCTCTTTGCATCTGTTTCTATCCCTCCTTCGCTTCTGATCCTTCCACAGTCTGCAGTTTCTCCTCCCTCATCTGTAGCCCCCAAACACACACATGCACACATATACACACACACACACACACACACACAGACTCACACACTCCTCTGTAGTCTCCAGAATTCCTCTGGAAACCACACAGCTGCATTCTCTCTTCTTCCTCTCTCACATCACACTCTTTTTCATTCCTTTGCTCTCTCTCTCTCTGTCAGTCTTTCCGTCTCTTTGTCTCTCCATCTCTTTCTCCCCCCACACATTCTCCTCACTCTTTTGCACTACATACACACATACACACATACACACATACACACACACACACACACACACACACACATACATACATACATACATACATACATACATACAGTACATACATACATACATACATACAATCATCACCACACTCTTGTCTTGACTTAGACCTTCTCTCGCACCCCCCACCCCCGCCCATCTTGATTTCCTGTTTCTCAAACGGCCATATTTGAGGTCATTAGTGGCTGGAAGACAAATGAACACACACAGACAGATGGGCTCTGTCTATATCTAAATCACTCGGCCAGCCGCAGTGTTTACATGAGCGCCGTTAAAAGATGGGTCCTAACGAGAGGGCACTGGGGAACACTTGCGAATGGATGGTATGGCAATTATGAGGCTTTCATAGTTCCTACAGCAACAAAACACACACACACACACACACACACACACACACACAGACCGACAGCCTTGACAAAGCAGAGGAAACTCCCGTCACCCTGAGATATTAAGGCCTTGGAGACTGGCATTAAACACTAGGTGCGCTAGCGGCATTAGCTCGTCCTCTGCGATTCGGCCCATCCCCATGTTTCAAACGCTGACGGACTCAAACCCCAAATGCGGGGGAAGACACACCCACATAATTACTGTCTCGCCCTAAATCAGCTTTCAAGGCCTCAACTTCAAAAAGCTCCCTGACTGCTGAGGAGGGAGAGTCTTTAAATATATGGCTACCTTCACTGGAAGAGCCCAATTAAACTATGAAGCATTTCTGACTTCATAAGGTGAAAGGAGAGCCTATAAATACTCCTTAAAGGTTTTTTGTTCTTCTCTGGATAAAGGAGGGGGTGTGAGGAAAACACCTACGTGGAGACTGTAGAGGGCTCTGAAGTAGAGGAATGAATACAGAAGTCCATCAGAAAGAGCGTGACAAATGAGTGGATGTTGTTTGGCGCAAAACGTGTGTTTAAATCCTATCAGTATGCGCTTAAGACAAATGGCAGGGAGTCCTGGGACAGGTCGCTCTGCACTCGTTCAAATTTCTCCCAACCCATCCAGTTTCTTCTTCTCATTCCTTCATCTCACCACAAAAAGGAAACAACCTGGGTCCTGCTTCCCTCTCTCTCCCTCTCTCTCTTTTTCCCCTAGAATGACTAAAGTATAGGGTGCCATATTCCCCCGACTTTCCTCTCTGCTCCACCTAATTATAAATGAGCCTCACTTCGTCGTCGAGCCTTGTCCTTGCTATCAAACGCCTCAAACTCAGGCTTCTCCTTGGCGGTCCGGGTAATACTCCTCTGATCTCCAAATAAAAACGGCCTTTTTAAAAACACTGCGTGCTTTGAAGCTGACTGCACACTCCGGCAGTAAAAAAGAGAAGGTGCCTTTAAGTTGTGGTGTCGTTCCCATTCATCTGAAATGAGGTTGAAAGGTGCAACGGAATCTCCCTCATATCCGTGCTGTTTATAGATGAGTGTGTGGAAGGGGAAGACGGGGGTATGTAGGAGACATGCATACACACACACACACACACACACAACACACACACACACACACAACCTTCCTGCAGGCAAGTAAGATGGGTTGGAAAAGAAGAAAAAAAAAATTCACCTTGAGAAAGTGTCCCAGGATACTAGGGTTTTAAAATAGCCCTAACCTGAGTGTGTAAACGCAGAGAGAAAGAAAGGGGGGGGGGCATGGATGCTGAATGTGGAGCCTGTGCAGACTGAAAAAGCTGTCTACTGTCAAATTAGCAAGGTGTGTATGTGGAGCAATGTGACCCAACACAGAAACACACAGAGTACATACAGAGTACATACACATGTACTGCATACATAATAACATCCTAACATACACATGCATCGGTGAATGCATACACACACCCCTCCTCATCTGTTGTTGGAAGCCTGTGCTAGTGGACAGTAAAGGTATCAAGAGGATTATGGAAGATGGACTGGAGGTCTTTGACGGGCTCCAGGTGCTTCCCAACACAGACAGGTGTCTGGCCATGACCAACACCAGAGATTTGCCAGATATATGTGACATAAATCCAGACCACATCTTTACCAAGTCCTGCTTGCCTATGCACGCACACACACACACACACACACACACACAAACAAAAGCTCATAAGATCTTACACTGACTCACATAAATATCTAGACAGACAAGAAAAAACATCCAGC
>PYXC01000992.1:200000-202500 GCA_015244755.2 Tenualosa ilisha | reverse complement strand
ATACAGCAGAAAACAGCAGAAGAAAGAGAGTGGAAAGAGAGGAGAAAGAGAGTGGAAATGAGGCTAGAAAAAAGAAATGGAGAGAGAGAGAGAAAGATTGTAATTAATAATTAATAAATAATATTTTTACATGTTTCTACACATCTGCTTTGACAGTGCTGTTACTATATGAATGCTCATGCCAATAAAGCTTGTTGAATAGAATTGAACTGAGAGAAGGTGGGTGATTCCTGTCAGATGCTGACACAAATACAAGAACAAACTGTCCAACAACCACCCTGACCGACCCCCCCCCCACCCCACCCCCCAAACACACGGGCAAATGAGCTAGGCCTCCACACGTGTGTCTCCAAACCACGCCACGCCAATTACCTCCCACTGCCAACACGCAACACTTAGCACTCATACGCACAAGTAATTAGCCATTAACAACAAAACAACAATTATGAATATAAAGGCATCATTAGAATTGTGTTTGTGTGGAGCCCAGCACACAGAGACAAAGACAACACAGGCGAGAGCCTTCAAATACATGCAGGAGCTCCACCCAGTCCTCCCAGTCTTTAGCTCAGGGTTTCCTCCACCAGCACACAGCCAAATGATTGAACAAAGGAGCATAAATTAAAAACAGCATGAGGAAAAGGTGCTCCCAGCCACAAAGGAGAGGAAAACACACACACACACACATACACACGACCACATGAGCACTTGTGAAGCTATCTTGATTCTCTATTGAACATGAGGGGCACATTGGCTTGCCTGTAGCACACAATGGCCCTCCGCAGCAGGGCTGAATAGGGACAAGTTGTCCATAGTGTGTGTAAACAGCGTGCACACAGACCCCCTGTGGGCAGAGGAGCCAATCACAGTGGACAGCTCTTAATTAGGCCAATTAGTGATGCCATTAGGACATGCTTAATTGTGAGGTTGTGACAGTGTGTGTTTGTGTGTGTGCATTGTTTCTTGTCAGAACACAGTGTGATGGCTTGGTTCAGGCTTAGGGTGTCAAGCTAGTTCAGGCTGAGGGTATCAAGCTGATGTCTGTTTTGTGTGTGTGTGTGTGTGTGTGTGTGTGTGTGTGTGTGTGTGTGTGTGTGTAAGAGTGAGTCTTGAGTCCCATTCAATCTGCCCTCAGTAATGTGCACACTGTCGTCCTGCATAATAACAGAGATGGGGGCAATAGAACACACACATACACACACATACACACACACACCTCTCTTGCAGACACTACAGAGTGGCCAGCACTGCAAATATTTACTTAGAAAATGTCAAGCACACAAAGGCCTTCCAATGAGATGGGGGATGGAAAGACACAGACACAGAGAGAGAGAGGGAGGGAGGGGGAGAGAGAGAGAGAGAGAGAGAGAGCAAGAGAGAAAGAGAGAGAGGAGTAATATAAAAAAGTAAATTGGATCTAAATTGGTGAATGATAATAGTGGGTAGCTGGTGAAAGCATGTCATGTGTCAGCAGCAGGAGTGCCACTCTGCCTCCCCACCACACGTGGACGGCAGCACACACACACACACACACACACACACACGCACACACACACACACACACTCAGAGCTCGAGGTTTGACTTGCTCTCCTTTCATTTCATTCAATTCCATTCCACAGTACTTGATTAGCATATTAAATGTTTTTGTTTTGTTATTGTGCCGAATTATACTGAAAAGGCAGCGTGTGTGTGCGTGTGTGTGTGCGTGTGCGCGCGCGTGTGTGTGTGTGTGTGTGGTGTGACTCCTGGGTTCCATTCACTGTATGTGTGTCTGTTTATGTAGATATACACATTGCTCTAATTCTCTAATTCTCCAGTTTGTATTGTTTGTTTGAATAATAAGCTTCAACAGCAACGAGGTAATTAAAGTAATGGTGAAATAACAGCTAAATTATGGTTCTAACGTCTCACCCACTCAGACTGCATCAGATGGCTTCTCCATGTAATCTGTGTTCAGACGCTCTCTAGAACACACTGCTGGAGTATGCTTAATTCATTTCAGGCACCAGCATGCATGCACGCACCCCCCCACACACACACATGCACACACACACGCCACACACACATGCACACACACACACACACAAATCACATATACATACAGTATACACAAGCACTCTAACTCACTAACCTGCAAACACCAGCTGTGAAGGAGACCCACAACTAGTGTCTGCTGTCATCACATTCACTAACTTTCACACACATACAGAGAGAGAGAGAGAGAGAAAGAGAGAGAGACAGAGTATCAGAGAGAAGGAGAGTAAGTAACTGACAGAAGCTCACACACAAACACACACACACACACACACACACACACATACACACAGCGTGTGTCAGCAGCAGATATCCCAGAGGACAAATGGCTGCCGACAGGTCTCTGTTGCTGTCTGGCCTGAGAGTGCTGACACGAGAGGTCAGAGGTGACTGGTGTGATGTCAGCACCGCAGCTACGGGGGGCCATCCAGCAGCTCCGGGCAACAAGAGAGCAGCTCTCAGACA
>PYXC01000992.1:190000-195000 GCA_015244755.2 Tenualosa ilisha | reverse complement strand
TTAAATGCCCATCCCTAATGTCAACACACACACACACACACACTCACACACACACACCACACACTCACACACACACACAAATACAAACATACACAGCAGGGGCAAAAATGGGAGAATGCAATTGCTTTAATTACCTACAACCCCACTGTTTACCTCCAGAACTTCTCCCTATTCCTCCTCACCCTGTGCCCTTGTATTGGTTTTCATCCATCAGCGCGCGCGCACACACACACACACACACACGCACGCACGCACGCACGCACGCACGCACGCACGCACACACACAAATGCACACACACACGCACACCACGCTACCCAATCACCTACAACCCACTTACCACCAATGTAAGCAGCACATAAATCAAACCCAGCACCTTCCTTTCAACCCTGTCCTTCTAGCGGAGAGGAGAAGCAGTCAGAGTGTCTCTGAAGCAAGACACACAAACAACACTGACCAATCAAAGCCTCACTGCTGGCTAACCAACACCAAACAGTGTTCAGCAGTTTTCACCAGTTCAGTCTGTGTGCGCGTGTATGTTGTGTATGTGTCTGCGCGTGTGTGTGTGTGTGTGTGTTTGAAATATCAGATCAGCAAGAGCAGATCGAGGAATCCTCAGAGAGGGAGCTGATGTATCTGACCCTGTAAATAATCCACACACCTCCCATCTGCCTCAGCACAGCAGCGTGGTGTGTGTGGCACGCACGGCACCCTGGGAAATCACTGGCAAGCCTCTGGAATCTCTCGCAGTGTCACTCACTCTCCATGTCTATTTCACTCAGTGTCATTCTCTTCCTTTCTTTCTTTCTCTCTCTCTGTCTCCATTCTTCCCCTCTATTTTCTCTATCTCTTGCTCTAGTGAATTCACCTCAGTTGCTACTCCCTTCAGTCACTCATCTCTCTCTCAGTCTCTCTCTCTCTCTCTCTCTCTATGTCCCTGTTCCACTGCAGCAGAGTTGAGATGCTCGTTCTTTGCTATTGCCTTGGCCAATATCTGTCTCTGCTCTGCCTGACAAGCCTCGGGTCAGTGGTGCCTTTCCATCCAGCCTGCAGCTCCCTCTCTCACACGCTCCATTGGCCTGTATCAGGATCAGCCTGCGTACACAACTGCAGGACTCAGGGCAGAGCAATCGTGAAAGACTCCTGCAGACAGAATCTCCACCTTCTACTTCCATCCTTCCACTCTTCTTGTGTGATTCAGCCTCTTTTTTCACAAACACAAAAGTCACAAATGCCAGGATCTACTTCTCATACTCATGCTCTCAAAAAGAGCTCAACTATCTGACTAGCTATTTGAAGTTTGTGACAAAAAGGACACAGTATATCCTTTGCCTCTAAATTGTACATTTCATATCGTCTAGAAAAGAAAAAAAGAAGAAAAATCAGTTCACTTCTTTTATTCTTCCACCCCTCCTTCTGGCTGAATTTGTGTGTGTAACACCTCCCTCTGTGGTGATTGACGTGAAAAGGAAACATGGGAGGCCTTCGCACAAAGGCCGAGAATCACGGGTGACAGGGCCAGACCCCACCCTGGAGACGCCAAGAATGGAGACGCAAACCAGACGGCTGACGCCGAGGCCTCAAGGACAGGCCGCCCATTGAAGTGGAGCTGAGAAAGGCCTCTCGGTCTGCCAGTCTTCCCTCTGTCTCCCAGCCCTGTTAAGGCCATTTAGCACGCCACTGCAAATCCTCTAACGGAAACACAATACACAACAACCAGCACTCGTAAAACATCACTGGGGGTCATGACTCCAGTTCACTATGGTTATTCACTGCCCATTATAAAGGATTGGAAGTAGTGAAGTATAAGGCCTACACTATAGACATTGTGTGTGTGTGTATATATGTGCGTGTGTGTGTGCGTGCGTGTGTGTGTATGTGTGTGTGTGCGTGTGTGTCTATGTGTGTGTGTGTGTGTGTGTGTGTTTGGGTGATACGCATTTCTTCATTCTTAAGTATCGGCAGTGAAACATAAGCCAGAGAGCGCTTATGTGTAAATTCACCACCCTATTCTAATAAAGAATCAGCAGTGAAATAAAAAACCTGTGTGTGTGTGTGTGTGTGTGTGTGTGAATCTAGTTTGGCTTGTGTGAGTATCACCACAGAAATAAAGGCGTAAGCTGTGGAAGTTTCACCCTGTGATAGCTGTACTTTCTTACTCTCTCTCTGGCCTTTGTGCACCCACTGTTTACCCTTGTTTACTCATCTACTATGCTGTTACGGACCTATGTCTGGAGCTTCAGTCGATACACACACACACACACACACACACACACACACACCACACACACACACACACACACACACACACACTACTCTATTCCTTAGTAATACCAGAAATGTCTGTCGAACAAAACCATGAGTGTGATTTTTTTGGAGTGTTGTAAACAACCACAGTCAATATGTTGAAGAGTCTGAAAGAACGAAAGAAAGCACTCTAGTGAAGACTGGCCAATGCACAGATGAAGCCCTTCACTGGCGCAGGGCTGTTAAGAGTAAGTGCAGTTTCCCTGAGTCTCACTCTGACACTTTTCCAACAAACCAACAATAATGCCTGCAAATGACAAGTCAAGTGGCAAAAAATACCTATTCACCACGTCTCTACTTCTCTCTCTCTCTCTCTCTCTCTCTCTCGTCTATCTCTCTCTATGTCTAACCATCTCTTGCCCACATCTTTCCCTCTTTCTCTCTCTGTGTGATTTCTAAACATTAACCCACGATGCAGGACACACTGGCGGGTTCTAACATTCTTGTGTAATTTGGGTGTCTGAGGACTCAGAAGGCTGGCTAAGTGCTTAATTGACACGTGGGCCTGATCACACGGGGGCTTTGATTGTGCTAATGACAGCCCTGTTCATGTTGGCATCTCCACAGCTGAAAGAGGGGGCCCAGTGTCTGCTCTCAAGCCACCAACAGTAGCACACAGCACCTCATTAAAGGCTTTTGGGAAACACATCTTCATTATTATCGAAAGTGCCTCATATCTACATGCTGCACTCCGCTTGGCGTTTGGCATTGCCCAAATGAACACGTGCCGTTTTCTCATTCATGTTGTGACATTTATGTTTGACATTTCACATTTCTCAAGTCTCCATTTGCCAATCCCAGCACTAGTTCACCACAGGAGTAGAGGTTTTATCTGTTTACCATCTGAAATGCCACCACGGATGCAGAAGCTTTATCTGTTGGTCATCACACACAGACACACACACACACACACACACTGACTGGTGGAATGTTCAGCTTTCACTTGTTGCCTTTTCCCATTCACATTCCAGAAGCATCTCTGAGGCTGGAACGCTAAGCATACATCAAGACACTTGCCCCCAACCAGTCTGAACTTCAACCTCGGCTCATGTTTACTCTGACAGACTGACCTCTCCTGAGAGAGACGAGCCAGGCCAGCTCGGCGTGGGAGAATCCCACAAACCAAACGCCGGCGTGCACCACCAACAAAGCCCAAACGACCACCGCACTGGCGTTTACGTTTATGACCGCGGAAGGGGGACGCCCATGACAAACACCAGCGCTGATAGCTCTTTGACCCCACACACAGATAACTAGCACAGGGGTGGCCCTCTGTGGTCCAGCATGTGCTCTGGCAATCAATTTCGTTAGCTGAGGCTATAATGCTCTAGTGTGCGTGTAGTTGTGTGTGTGTGTGTGTGTGTGTGTGTGTCTGTGTGTGTGTGCGCGTGTGTGTCTGTGTGTGTGTGCATGTGTGTGTGCATGTGCGTGTGTGTCTATGTGTGTGTGCGTGTGTGTGTGTGTGTGCGTGTGTGTGTGCGTGTGTGTGTGTGTGTGTGTGTGTGTGTGTGTGTGTGTGTTGGGGGGGAGGGGGGCGGTGGGGCGGGGGGGTACAAGACAAAAATGCCAGCTATTGGAAGCTGTGATGGATCACGTGCAGTTAAGAAGGGAAGTGTGTTTGTGGGAATGTATGTGTGTGTGTGCGTGTGTGTGTGTGTGCGTGCACGCATGTTGGGGTAGGGGTGCTGGTAAAAGGGGAGCCATCTCTCTGCACCTTGTCAGAGGGATTAACGTAACGCATTGACCAGGGCGAGTCTTCACCCTCAGCGGCCATTAATCTGGCACAGACATAAACACCTGTCCAGAGAAGAACCCTAAGACAACACACAGGGGGGTGGAGAGAGAGGGAGAGAGAGCGAGAGAGAGACAGAGACAGAGAGAGGGAGAGAGAAAGGGAGAGAGAGCAATGAGTTATTTAACAATGGAGAATAACATGCAGACAACTAGACAGGCAAAGTAGAAGAGAAGAAATAACTGAGCTATAAGCATAAAGCAGGTACACATGAAGTAAATATGAAATAAGAATCAATTAACTGGATAGATCAGCATCAAATGCAAAGTGAGATTAAACTCCTTTGATTTAGTTCCCAAAAAGTCAAACTAGTCCCAAAACAATCACAGCACAACAAACCAGTGATGCCACTCAAGGCCATCAGCTGGCCCATGAACACTGGACTCAAACACTTCAGGCAAACATGCACCAGGTGAACACACAAACACACACACACACACACACACACACACACACACACACACACAGCCCAGAGCCACCACTGTTGCTGATGCCTGCCTGATGCAAACATATGGATGCCCTGGCCTGATAAGCTCCCCACTGATGTCCTTCCAAACCCCTTCGTGTCCCCATCACAGCACAGCCAGACATGTGTGTGTGCATGTGTGTGTGTATGTGTGTGTGTGTGTGTATGTGTGTGTGTGTGTGAGTGTGTGTGTGTAAAGCCTGGAGCCTGGAGCGACAGGCTGTTTGCATTTGTGTTTGTGTGTGCACTGATCAGCGTTATCCTGTTATCCTGTCAGATATGCTGTACATACAAACACGTGCACACACACACACACACACACACACACACATATGTGTACACAACTGCTGATAAGCACACATCAGTACACACACAAAACACATAGACTTACTTTTTAAACAGTCACAGTCACACAGACACACAACAAAGTCAGACTT
>PYXC01000992.1:170000-185000 GCA_015244755.2 Tenualosa ilisha | reverse complement strand
GAGCCCAGAACCCATGCACTCTTCTGTGTGTGTGTGTGTGTGTCCCTGAGTGTGTGAGTGTGTGTGTGTCTGTCTGTGTGTGTGTGCGTGTGTGTGGTGTGTATATGTGTGTGTATGTGTGCGTGAGTGCGTGTTTGTATGTGTGTGTGTGTGTGCGTGTGTGGTGTGTATGTGTGTGCGTGTGTGTGTATGTGTGTGTATGTGTATGTGTGTGTGTGTATGTGTGTGTGTGTGTGTGTGTGTGTGTGTGTGTGTGTGTGTGTATGTGTGTGGTGAATTTGGAGCTCCAGCAGAGGGAGTGGTGACAGTGACAGGCACATAAAGCTACCACTCTACTGGAGTAGACCAGTGATAAGTGAACCTGACTCTCCAGAGTGGCTCCTCTCCTCTCTTTCTCTCTTCTCTCCTCTTTTCTTCTCTCCTCCCACCTTCTTCTCGTCTTCAGAGAGATTAGCATCAAACCGGGGCGACAACACACAGGTCACACCTACACCTGTCAATCTCTGACACACTGGCACACATACCAGGCAGAGAAGAGAAGTCATCTACAATGGATCTCTCTCTCTCTCTCTCTCTCTCTGGATTTTAAAGACAACCTCCTTCATACCAATCAGGTTGTTTCACACTAATCGTCTCCGAAAGTGTGTGTGTTCTCAGCCGCGGCGGCTCCCTTTTGTGTGGCTGTGTCTCTGCGTTCCGGTGTCACTTTCCACACACTGGTTGGGCTGCCAGCCGGGGGCTTTTTCTCTCTCTTTCTCCGGCCGCCACACACACCCCTGCAGCGCAGAGAGGAAGAGAACGGCCTCAGACAAAAGGGAGCAGAGAGCCATGCGTGGGCCTCTACTGCCAAGGGGCACACAAGCTCATGCACAACACAAACACACACACACACACACGCACGCACAAACACGCACAACACACACACACACAACGCAACACACACACACACACACAAATAAACACACTGTAGACAGGGATCAGTCAGGGATCAAAGGATATTCACAACACACATGTATAACAGAACACGCATTATGTTCAACATACTAATCAGTACAACTCCCCCAAATTGTTCAAAGACACCCAGATTGCAAAACTAGTTTTGTTATTGTTGGGTCCCTATTTTTGATTGACAAATGTGGTCTGTATTCTTTGTGTATTGTGTTTGCACATGTGTGTTTGTGTAAGAGTACTTCGATGCACACATACACACCTTTATATACCAGTAGCCCCTGATGACTCACTGGGTGATTTGGCAAACTGTGCGACAGAAGAGCAACACTATCACTCCTGGTTTAAAGTTAATCCAATCCACGAGAGTCATAGCCCCCCCCCACCCCCCACACACACACACACACACACACACACACACAACACACACACTCGTTCCCCAAGTGCTTGTGTACTTTATCTGATGAGCCCGCCGCTTGTTTCTCCCCGATACGGAGAGACCTCGGGGAAGCAAAAAGCAGGAGAGAGAGAGTGCGGTGGCCAATAACCTCTGGGGCGGAGTGCCACTGACTCCGGCTTCACCTCAATAAAGAGCGGCGTGATTGAATCAACGGGCCGGGGTCAAGAGGACGTCTGTTCATTTCCCCGCCTCCCATCAAGGCCCCCGACTGGCATGCAGGGGGAAAAGCGCTGAGTGTCCTGTCCGACATTTATTAGATGGGAACTAGGTTACATGTCAGTCAGTTTTTTTTTCCCTCATTCACTCTCTCTTTCTATTTTCCTCTCTCTCTCTCTCTCTCTCTCTGTGTCTCTCTCTGACCATCTCTCTCTTTCCCTCACTCACTCACTCACTCACTTTCCATCTCTCTCTCCGAGGTCCTGATAGTGTCGTCCTCTAGGCTGTTTCTGTTTCTGCTTACTGCAGTGGATCTGGTCCTGCTGGTCACGCTTCAGGTGCTGTGAGCCACTACATCTGTCACTGTCTCCTGGTGTCCCCTCTCCTCCACACCAGCCCAAACAACAACTCATCTCTCTCTCTCTCTCTCTCTCTCTCGCCATCCTCTTTCATTTTGTCCGCTATCCTAATGCATTCTCTTCCAGCACTCTTTCTCTATTGCTCAATCTCTCCATCACTGCCACTTGGCTTAGGGGCTCCTGCCAGTCTGCCCTGCTGTGAAGGGATGGGAAGGGAAGAGAAGAAGAGGGAAGGCAGGCTGCACTGTCATCCACTACTCTGTGGAGATCTGTTCCTACTCACTGATACACACTAATCTGTCTCACAAAGACACATAGTCATACACACATGCACACAGATTGCCTAAATCTGTAGGAAAACAACATCATTTTGCACATAAGCACACACCTACACACATCAACACACACACATACACACACACACACAGAGGGACACATATACACACACACCTCCAGCTGGTCCTGATTCTAGTTGGTGCTTTAATTAAGAGAAACATTTCAAAGTGTCAGAAAACAGCATCCTGCTCCCTGCAATTCCCAATAGGGTTGGACCTGAAGTATAAACCACAGAAATTCACAAACACACACACACACACACACACACACACACACACGGAGAGAGAAAACACATGCTGGTAGAGCAGTGTTTTTATCAGCAGAGAAAATGGCAGGCGAGGTGGGGGGCTGTAATGATTACTTGGGACTCCAGTTAGCGCTGGCGCACCCCTTTGATGAGCTCTGAAGGACGTCCCTTATTTTCTCCCCCCGCTTCAATCGGCGCAGGATAAAAGGCAGTAGGCCATTATGGGGGGAGAGGGAGGGGAGCGCCACAAAGAGCACAGGCAAAATGGAGCCCAGGGAAGAAACGGGAGAAAGCAAAATGCTACTCAACTCTCAAGCAATGACCATCATTCCAAATAGTGATTTTTTTTTTCTCCTTTTTTTATAGTCCACACAAGTACACTGGACACACGCACACACACACACACGCACACACACACAAAGCAAAAAAAGCAAAAATAAAGACAGACTACACACACACACACACACACACACACACACACATTTCCGCAGAGCCACATATAGACTTATATAAATGCGCATACTGTACTGTATGAGTACATGAATGTGCGCACATGCAAACACACACATACACACACACACACACACAAAGGACGAGCATGATTTTACGAGGAAGCGCACTCCCCATAAAGCAGCAGCTGTAGGGACATGAAAGGCGGCGGGGGAACCACGCACATGAGGCTCACAAAGAGGGTCTCGCTCTGCCACCTCTCCTCCGGATGCCACGGACGACCAACACCAGCCGGGGGTCAAAGTTCAAATGACAGTCAGCTCATTAACACACGCCACGACACAACTGACTTTTGTTGTCCTCCTGCACACATTCATAAACTTGCTGACCTTAAAAGACTTCTACAAGGGACACATGGGAGTGTGTTAAACAAGAGCACTTTAAAGAGCAACACTCTGGGATGTAGCCAAAGGACAAAGCGCCTTTTTGCTGTGGCCGAGGTGATGGCAGCCTGCTTGCATGTTAGTCTTATTCTTCACAGCTTAATGGCTTCTCCTGACAGATCCCTTTCCTATGATAAATAATCATCCTATACACAAGTATAAAAGTTTATGCAGTCAAGCAGTCAGTTCAATCTTATTTGTGCAAAGTACATAACCACAGCCTAACCTCATAAAATCCAATTACAGCTGAATCAGTTAAGGAATGTCTGGATAGTCATCTCACTTACATACACACACACACACACACACACACGCATGCATTCGCATGCACGCAAGACCATCTCTCTTACACACCACTTACTCACGCAGTCCTGTCCACGCAGGCATAGACACATGAGCACACTCACTAAATCTCTTACAAACACACACACACACACACACACACACACATACATTCACACAAACATGCAAAGTTGACACTCCACACGGCTCAGTTCTAGAATCTCTCCAGGCCTAAAGGTCATGACCTTTGCCAGGTCATGACCCCGAGTAAGCATGGCTCAGTGCAGGACCCTCGGGTGATTGATCGCGCCATCAGAGCGCCAGCCGGGGTGTATCAGCTGACCCAAGCCTCAACCCCGACTTCCTGTTTGACGTGTCAGCATTCACGCTCCCCCGAGCAGCCAGTGGCCCGGCCCATCTGGAGAACTCATACACTACGCTATATTCCTCCAACACAACGCAATACGCCATCACGAGCTCTCACAACTGCCTCTGTAGCCATACCATCATGGATTGTTTGGAATCAATTAACATAAGCACAGTCGTACATTCTGACCCAAGTTGCATAATTACTGTAATAAGTGCATAATAAATATAGATCAATGATAAGTGTGCAATAAAAGCAAACAATACAGGAATAGATTGAGAAATATATGGCTCACAACTTCCAGTCTGGCTGCCTCACTCTTTAAGCCGATCAATGGAATTATTTCGGACTGATTCAGTTTTATGGGATTCAGTTGAAGACCATTCAATAGAAGAGCTTTAAATTCATTTGACTTGATTCCATTTGTGGCCCCTGGAGTAGACTCTGTCTCTACAGGAGGACAAAGACCCTGTTGTGGATTCTATCTCTGCAGGAGGACAAAGACCCTGGAGTGGACTCTGTCTCTGCAGGAGGACAAAGACCCTCTCATACCCAACATGACACACAGTGACTGTAGAGTATTTAGTCTCCGATGGCTACAACACATAACATTAATACAGTAGTAACATAAGACATACCGTAATGTTCTGACTGTTAACCAAGGTTAATACATTGATTTTGTAAAATGTCTTCATCTATGGGATTTATACATGGGTGAGGGCTATATATACAGGACTGGATTTCTTTTCATCATTCTACTTGATCTGATCTGATTGTGATTCAATAGGTAATGTTTAGTAAAGTGAGGTTAATACATGGGAGAGGTAAATACAAGGGTGAGGTCAATACATGCTTTCATTTTTTAGTTTGCATAAAACACTGTCCTGAGGTTTATACATGGTGCTGTTTATACTTGGGAAATTACTAAAAATAACATAGTAGTGGGATGTAATGTTATGGGTTGCAGCTGTTATACTCTAAATACTCCACAATGCTAGTATACTAACATCACAGTGAGGAGCAGACAGTCAAACGCACTAACAATACTCACTGTCACCCTACTGCCTTGGCTGACAGACAGGAACAGATGGAGCTTCATACAACTTTGACAAAGACCCCCTTTCTTGTCCTAACACACCCTCAGAAAGAGAGAGGCACAATGTGTGCAAAATGACCACACAGTGACCTGTACACATCTGATCTTTGCCCCTTGACCTTGGTCTTGTGGAGGTACCTGGCTCCACCTGCCTTTAGTAGGCTATTCTTAGCACGCAGAGGGGCTGTGCTGATGCCATGCTGCTTCAGAGGGTGAAAGCGTGTCTAATGGGCATGTGCGTTTAAGGCTTGACTTTCCCACATGCAGAATACACCTGTTTGGAAACTCTGCACCCCACAGAGCTGACCTGCTGACCTACAAACACAAACACACACACACACACACACACACACACACACAGAAAATGCAGAATTGTATACAAATATATACTAACACAGGTGCAGACTCACTTACATACTTACATAGACAGAAACACACACACACACAAACAAATACACACACACACACACACACACACAAACAGCTGTTGCATGCACACACCCTGATTCTGACAGGTGAGCAAGGCAGCCATGCAGCATGGCATATGTTTGACACCCAAACAGCCTCAAACTGTCAGAGTGTCGTCTGGACTGGCCATGCTAGACACAGACCATACCCCCCCACCCCACCCCCACCCCCACCCCCTCCAATCAACCCCCCTCCCCACCCCCTCCTTTACACCAACATGCCCCAGAATCCTGGAGAGGCCCTCTTACCCACCCTGAAGCAAAAACTGGGCCAACACTTAGATTGCACACAGTGAAACTAATAAAGGAAAGAATGAGACAAGTGAGAGAGAAATAGAGGGAGGATGTGAGAAAAAAGAGAGTAAAAAAGAACGAGAGAGAGGCATGGAGAAAGGAAGAGAGCAGGACTGACCGTTGTGTGTTTCATAACTAGGCCTTTGCTAGTCCCAGCTATGTTGTGGCAACTGGAGCTGATCTCAGTCAATCTAGACAATGCCAGTGATCCCAGTGGGCACTGAACACATTAGTGTCACACACATGCAGCTCTCCACTTCTGGGACACTTCTGGGACACTTCAAGGCTTTAAGTCTGTGTTCCCCCTCTGCTAGCTGTGCTAGCACTGTGAGTAAAATAGAGCTAATGAATGTGTTTCCATGTCGGTAAGAAGTGAAGTTAACTGTACGTATATTGTATGCAGCACTACCCAGAAGGACGGAGCAACAATAAACACAATTAAAACAGATACCCAAATAAACTATTCAGCTGCGTAGCCTGCTTGCTAGAAGCAGAAATATGAAGGAAACATAATGAGCAACTTAGCAAGGGAACAGAATCAGGCCATCCAGCGGATGAGAACAAAGCCACCTTGATGCAACATCGTCAACTCGCAACTGGTGGTATCCAGAGGTGAAAGAGAGAGAATGAAGAAGAACAAGAGAAAAAGAGAGAGCAAGACAGAAATGGTTGGGGGGAAGAAAGGGTGAAAATTGCAGCAGCAGAACAGCCCAGTTCTCCTGAGATCACTCTCCTCTTTCCCTCCTGACATGGAGAGAGGACCACACAGAGAGATGGAGAGAGAGAGAGAGAGAGAGAGAGAGAGAGAGAATGGGAGCGAGAGCAGGGCCCTAGCACCCCTGTAATAAACTTAATGAAAGGCAAATATTCTCATGAGTAAACACTGATTTTCAGGGGAGCCTCCATAGGGGTGTAGCTGGGTGAGTTCCAGTGGAAAAATAACACTAAGGATCCTCTAGTAAAAGAATAACCACTCCTACTGTATGTCATGCAGCAGACATTTCCAGAACATTCCATTAGGGGCTCCTATAGAACACTGCATGTCTATTTGCATTGAGCACTTAATGGCAGGATTCTTTGACAGTTTTCTTTGATGGGTTTCTTAGAGACGGGGTTCTTTTGCTTTCTTTTTTTTTTCTTTGCTGTGAGAAAGCAAATGCATGCTAAGAGGAATGTCTCTCTGCTTGAGCTTTCCCAGCCCCTGTTCAGAATCATATGGTTTGAGTTAGCACCCAAAGCAGGCTTCTCCGGCGCCTCCAAACCCTCTTTCTCTGAAAAGACGGTGAGGGTCGTGGGGATGGTCCAGGCCTGCAGCCCAGAGCAGGAAAACACTAAAGATCTGGGAGAAATGTTTTATGTTGTGAAAGACCGTAGAAGATTTGGTGTGACTATTTTGCAATGCTTTTGATTCTGTTCAGCATCAGCATCCTGAATGGAGCCTATTGCTGCAAATGCATCCCAGGCATCTGTGACCCCTCAGCAAAACCAGCTTAGTTGCTGTGGTCATAAAGTTTTAAAGGCACGGTCTTGTGACACAGTTCATCATGAAAAACAATGCTTCCAAGAATACCAGCAACACACATACACACACACACACACACACTCGTACACACTCACACACAAGCATACACGCACACAAACACACACAAACACACACACACACACACACCAGCTGTAGCATTGTTATGAGATAAGTGTATGCTATTCTGTTTCAGAAATGCCTGGCAGTGCATCCTAATCCACTTTTACAAACATTCTGTTTGGTCAGGCAGAAGGTCTTATATTTATTCATGAGTCTCAAACAGGGAATAATAAATATGAAAAATGAGAGCTGGAAAGCCAGCATGTATTAGAAAAAGAGTGAGTGAGAGAGTGAGTATGTGTGTGTGTGTGTGTGTGTGTGTGAGAGAGAAAGAGAGAGAGTGAAAGAGAGAGAGAGAGAGAGAGGTTAAAGGGGGGTTGGTGACCAAGTGAACGGTTTGTGAGCTGACAAGTGTGGTTATGTGATTCCATAACAGGTCGCCTGACCAGCCAGGCAGAGATCAAACAAGCGCATCGATGCGTAATTAGATTCCCTGATGTTTCTATTAGGCGCTGGTTGTGCTAAATTAGCTTCTGATAGAAAACACATTCCTCACAGACAACAGTAAGGATCCGCACTGTGATTCTGCATATTCTAAATGTGTGTGTGTGTGCGTGTGTGTGTGTGTAAACTGAGATGAAATGCACTGGGCGACAAAAAGCCCTTATCTGACTCGCACAGACAGCAGGGAAACCTGGGCTATCTTGTATTTCCAAACCCTCCTGAGACACTTGATGTAGTCCACATAACACACACTGTTTTCTCAGCTGTGCTGAAGACCCTCCAGGTCCTTCACTGACTAACCCAAAGGAGAGCAGGAGTGTATGGTGAGGGCGTGTGGTTTGTCATCCCTAAAAAACACACACACACACACGCCATTGGGAACACTAATGACCTAGGTCACTTCCAAACGCCTGGTCACTATTCTCCAGCTAAATATATCATGGCTGAACACAAAGAGATGAGCATTGTGAGAGTGTGTGTGTGTGTGAAAGAGAGAGAGAGAGAGACAAGAAAGAGAGAGAGAGAAAGAAAGAGAGAGAGAGAGAGAGAGAGAGAGAGAGAGCGTGACACTGAGAGGCGCCCTTGCCCATATCAATGTGTGATAGGATCAGCCGGAGCAGACGGTCAGGTAGCCGCAGTCATTAGGGTCAGCACACAGTGTGCAGCCAAGGCTTATGGGCGCTAATGCACTGGCAGGGGGGAGGACATGACGCCTCTCCAAAATAAGAGTCCACTCAAAATTTGTCATTCTCATTTTGCAAATGGAGTCAGGATTAGACAGTGAGGAAAAGTGATGAATTTGGGAGAGAATGGTCAAGAGACCAGAAGGAGAAAGAAGGAGAGAGAAAGAGAGAGGGAGAGAGAGAGGGAGAGAGAAACAAACTCCGAGAGGGGGATTAGGGTGTAGTCCGGCGGCCACTGATGATGTTTTCGGAGGTTAGATGGGGGGATAAAATGGGATATAAATCCATTATAAATCCATTACGGAGCCCAAAACAGCCCAGCCTGGAGCTCTCATTTTTCCCCCCAGTAAGCAAAAGGCCTAGGCCTGTTTACACTGCGGCGCTGACACCACGCAGAGCCAGCTTAACACTTCACCTCAGATAACCCGCTGCCCAGAGAAGTGTGAAAACACATACACACACACACACACACACACACACACACACACTCACACACACAAACACAATGCTGAGGAAGAAAAATAGCCCTAATGAATTGGCAAACCCACTGTCCCACTCGGCAGACCGCTAAAGAAGTCTATTAAGAGTTATAAGGATGTGAGGAGTGCAAACACAAAGAGGAAGCATCCCAATTAGAGGACAGAGCTGAAAATGTATATAATGAAACAGGAGGTCCAAAGAGAATCATAACTGCCTCAAAAACAGGTCTCATTTAATTTGGGTCCGTTCCCTCACAGTGGCCACATTAAAAAAAAAAAAACAAATCACTTGATCAAAGGAAAACAACATGCTGAATTTCTTGTTTTCTCATTGATCAGGCTTTGGTTGACAAAAAGGGGAACAAGATTGCAAGAACTCAGTCAGGCTATTACAGAAGGAAGCTGGCAAATTTTTCCCATTCTGACAACAAAATTGTCTAAACAACGGGGTGCTGTCTTGGAATATTGGGAAATGAAGAACTGCTGCTACCCGAGGAAAAGGAGAGAGAGAGAGACAAAGGCTCCAGAGCTGGGCAGCCGTGCCTGGACACGAGTCAGGTTTTGACTTCGCTCGTGCCCCAGCAGACACGCTTCACCAGCCAACAGCTCATTTTGGCCCTGTGGTCGGAGGCCATGTTATTATGGTCCTGCTTGGACCCGGCAACGTGGGATCATGTCATTATGGCTCTGTTCTGCCTCGCTGTTGACGGGTCCCAGCCCGGGTATCATTACAGACCCAGTGCAGAGGCTAGGGCTGGGGCTGGAGCTGAGGCTGGGACTGGGGCTGGAGCTGAGGCTGGGGCTGGGGCTGGAGCTGAGGCTGGGGCTGGGGCTGGGCTGGCTGGCTGGCGGGAACCAGGCGGAGCCATTCCGCATCCGACACACCCTTTCCCAAGTCCATCCGATGGGGATGTGAACACAGCCATGCTAGTCTCCAGTCAAGTCCTAAAATACCTGCTATCATGTTCCTCTACTCTGTTTGATACAATGAAAGCAGATTGCTGCTGAGCAGCATCTGCATTAGCCAGGAGATCTTAAAAGCCCTAAAGCCGCCCGATGGACCTGCTGGCCAACAGACGAGTGGGAAACTCAGTGGAGCATCTGACAAGAGAGAAAGAGCTGCACACTTACTGGCTACTTCCAGCGACGCGTTGTGACTCACAGCCTCGCCGAGGTAGTTCCGCGCCACGCACACGTAGCTGCCGTCGTCGGGCTTGCTGCGGCGGCCGTGGACGATGCGCAGGAAGAAGAGCGAGCCGCTGGGCAGCAGCATGCGGTGGGAGCGCGGGTTGTCTCTGTCCGTCTCCACGCGCTCGCCATCTTTGTACCACTCGATCGTGGGCGCCGGGCGGCCCTCCGCCTTGCAGTTGAGAGTGGCGGGCTCGCCCTTGGAGACGATCAGGTCGGAGGGGTGCTCCACGATCCGGGGAGGAGAGTCCTCCTGACGTAGCCGAGAACCTGGAGTGAAAGGGAGGAGGTGAAGAGGAAGAGGAGGGGAGGAGGAGGAGGAGGAGGAGGAGAAGAGCACCATTTGATTATTATTTCAAACTCATTCTTTTTCTTTTGCCATCCACAGTTAACTTGATCACTGTAAACTCATTCTTTTTCCACACTATCAGTCCACCCAGTCAATCAAGCCCAGGCGTGTGTGTGTGTGTGTGTGTGTGTGTGTGTGTGTGTGTGTGTGTGTGTGTGTGTGTGTGTGTGTTGGGGGGGGGGCGGACAGGGGAGCAAACAAGAGAAGAAGTGATGGAGAACGATTAGAGCAATTACAGTAAGTAGTCACCTAAACACCATCTACCACATACATCTCAGACGCACGACGAAGCGGCACATAATTGCACCCAGGCGCGGGGCTTTTTCCCTGCCTATTATTCCACAATCAGCCAGGCCCCACAGTGGTGAGACGCCACCTAATTGGCTGCATATGTCCAAAAGTCATCTCTCCCAGCATGACACCGTCTTGCGGATGAGCTCCCCCTCGTCTCTGACTCTGACGCTCCCCCCCCCTCCCACCTTCAGGGGGCTCGCTGAGGGAGCACACTCCCCTTATTACACTCCTTCGCCATGCCGGCCAAATTAATCATGTCGCGGCGCATGTAGGACGCCTGTGATATCGAAGATTAATTAAGTTAGTTCTCTGTGAAAAGGCTCGCCAGTGGATGCACGTGGTCGCTTCTTCTTTCTGCTCATGTCTTTGTCTTGGGCTCTGGTGTCGTTCTTTGTTTTTATTTCCCTCTCTCTCTCTCTCTCTCTCTCACACACACACACACACACACACAGAGTTGTATTTATGTCACGTAGAGTGTACTCCATCATATGTTCTATGAGCCAGAGTAGCAAAAGACAGGACCTGTTCATAATAACCACATTCTTTTGATTTATTGCAGGACTCCTTAGGTGGGTATGCATATTCAATCCATCACCGTGTCACTTATAGTATAATAACTGCCAGGTCTTAATTATTATTAAGTTAATAGACACAAACACCTTGACAAAACAGCATTTTCCCATGGGAGTCATCACTGAACAAATTGGATTTTATTGAATCCTTCTGCTTGACTCAAAAATCTTAACATCATAATCAGCCATTTTAACAGTGCCACTGTTTTCAGGCATTTGGTTGAGTAACTAGTTATTACTGTCTACGTTCTTGAGAGACAGGGTATTGTCCTTCATCAAAGACAATGTAGGCTTCATGCCCATTGTATGTGCATAGCCACTGCACTGAAACATGAAACAATGTAAGAAATATGTTCCAGTCGTTCTTTCCAAACGCCTTCCTTTGATTTCCAAAGCACAAAGCTGTAGCAGCTTGTCAAAGCAGTAGGAGATGGAATCGAATGTTATCTTTTTTTGGTAACTTGTTTCGTTCAGGTGAACCATAAAAGCTCCTGACTCTACACCCTTAATCAAGTTCCATTTGTGAGAAGCTTCCACAGAATGCTTTGATCCTGTGGTCGCCACGGTAATGCAACGATGCCCTTTGGTCTCCACGGCATGCCTGTGCAACCCTGAATATCTCCGAAACATTTACTCACTCCTTCATTGCTAAGGTGAGTATAGTATATATGTACATATAATTTTTTTTTTTAAATATTATTTTAAAATTGAGGGGTGAAAGTACACCGTCATGCACGGTATGTTTTTATTAAAGGGCCCTTTGAAGTAACGGTGTGCTTTGGAATCAGGCTTCTTTTCTGCCCACTAAATAATTTCCTTCTTTAAAAAAAAAACATCTATCAGGACAGCGAGCAGGAGCGATTTCTTTAAGGAATTACACATTTATATTCTGCAAACTAAGTGGGCAAAGCTGCAGAGGGTAGCACATTCTTTTTTGGCTGCTGGAGTCGAGCTGTGGGCTCGTTGGATAAGATTAATTATGACACCAGAGGGGTAGTGGGTATGGGCGCACACATGGGTTGAGGCGCCCGAACACACACACACACACACACACACACACACACACACACACACACAAACAAACACACACAAACAAACCTCTGAATCCCTGCTCAAGGCTTCATCCATCACCACAGAGGGCATTACTTACAGCATTGCCCACTACCGCCCTGCTCAGCTTGGTGGTATGTACTTGTGTATGGGCATCCGTGTGCACGTGTGTGTGTGTGTGTGTGTGTGTGTGTGTGTGTGTGTGTGTGTGTGTGTGTGTGTGTGCGTGCGTGTGTGTGTGTGTGTGTGTTCGTACACATTTGTGCGCGGGCACAGATGTGTCTCTTATGCTGGTGTGTTCTTGCAAAGACATGTGTATTACCTACCCAGCTTTACATGCAAGCCGGTATCAGGTGTCTAGTTGTGTAGCGTCATGCATGGTTAACTCACAGGCTAATTAACCATTTTATCAAAATCCCCAGTGGCCTGATACTGTGATTAACTCCAAAATAATTACCAAAAAAAGGCCTCACACAGAGCAACTGTCTCACTACCTTCACAACCTTGTCACTTGACCACGACCACGAACGACCCGTCTCATCACTGATTGCACTCCCATGGAACCGGTTACCTCTTGGTCGGCTGAGAAGCATGTCTAGCTACTGCTTCACAGCTCACATGGTTGCCCAGTGACAGGGAAACAAATCCACTCAAATACCCAAAAACACACAGCATCCCCTCTAGCTGTGAACCATCTGTTTCACTGCATGGTTTTAGGGCCTGTACGTACATTTTAAAGGCTGGACGGATCCACTTTGGGTTGAGTGGGCTTAAGTGTTTAAGCATTTTGTGTGTGTGTGTGTGTGTGTGTGTGTGTGTGTGTGTGTGTGTGTGTGTGAGTGTGTGAGAGAGAGAGTGTATGTGTACAGTACATGAGGGTAAAATGAATCTGTGTCAGTGGGGGGAAGGGTGGGGTTATTTTGGTAATGTGCAGGAATTTGAGGGCAAAGACTAAAACCAGATGATGTATAAGAGAACGAAGAAGACAAGACTGAGAGAGAGAGAAGGAGGAGAAGGAGGAGAAGGAGGAGAGAGAGACAGAGAGAGAGAGAGAGAGGGAGGGAGGGAGAGAAGATTACTGTCCGGTAATTGCTCCCATTCGTACGGGGGTATTTTACCTGTTTTATAGAGCTGCCAAGGGAAGGATGTGATTTCAGTGGTCTTTAATGTGGTGGTGGTGGTGGGGCCTCTGACATACGGCTGTCTCAGTGCTTCCACTGGAGATGGGTTGCTTTAATATCACTGAGAGCAGTGGGGGACCAGGGCATCGCCAGCAATGAAAACACACACAGGGACCTACCTCAGAGCTGGGCATACGTCACACTGAGGGCCTGTGTGTGTGTGTGTGTGCGTATGTGTGTGTGTGTGTATGTGTGCCTACTAGCAAACCTTAGAGTCCAGGCAACGGTGGGTTAAGCAGTATGAGTGTATAGTGTGTGTATAGTGAGTGGGATTCAGCATTAGCTTCTTCCTCATCAGTTCTACTTTCTCTCCCGGTTAGGAGACTATATATAGGAATCTCTATCTGCTGCTGGGAAAGAGAGAGGAGCCAGCATTCAGATCAATTGACCATGGCTTACAGGCAGCCTCAATACATCTCCTTCTCGCTCCCTCTTGCTCTCTTGTACACATGCACACACACACACACACACACACACAAACAAGACTGAGAGTTATTGGAGTGATCAATATAAATGTAAGTGCGTGCAGGCACGTGCAAACACACACACACACACACACACACACACACAGATTAATCATTTAATAAGAGGTTGAGAGTGAGCCTTATCTAAGTAAGATCAATATGAAAACAAGCATGCACATATATACACACACACAAACACACACACACACACACACAATTACTTCCTTTCCTTTTTTCCAATAAGACTCCTGGTGAATGTGTGATATCAACAGCAAAGCTGATATAAAATAAATCAATACAACTGGACCACACCAATCCAGCACCACCTTAGATTCACAAGAGGTAAGGACCCTTGCTTTCCTCTTCTCTCTCTCTCTCTCTCTCTTTCTCTCAGAAATATTCACAGACAGAGCACGTATGCATACACACACACATACAAACACACACACACACACACACACACACACACACACACACACACACACAAACACACACACACACACAGACAGAGCAGCCTTGCTATAAGCAGCAGGCCTGTATCAGTACCCCCCAGGAGAGAGTCATACATGTTCCAGAGGCACTAAAATGAAATCAGGGGAGCTAATCCATAAGTGAGTGTGTGTGTGTGTGTGTGTGTGTGTGTGTGTGTGTGTGTGTGTGTGTGTGTGTGTGTGTGTGTGTGAGGGCCTGGCAGAAGAGAGGAGACGGACAGAGGGGAGCTGAGAGGAGAGAAGTGGAGTGAAAGGGGA
>PYXC01000992.1:157500-165000 GCA_015244755.2 Tenualosa ilisha | reverse complement strand
CAAACCTTTAACTTAACCCTGTAAGTCAACAAACTATTTTCTCCCAAAGAGAACAATGGGACTTAACAATGGAAGGAGAAGCAGGGAGAAAGCCCAGCACAGTGGAGGGGGTGAGAGTCTGGCAGTTTGGCCAAGCAAGCACACAGACATATTTACAGTGCATGTGTGTGTCACTGCAGGAAGAGCTCACTTCTCCAAGCACTGTTTATTTGCTTGGCAAATGGAGTGCATGGGTGCTTAAAGGAAATACCAGGGAATGAGTGTGTGAGTGTGTGTGTGTGTGTGTGTGTGTGTGATTTCTTCTGTGTGTGTGTGTGTGTGTGTGTGTGTGTGTGTGTGTGTGATTTGCGATGTTGTTGTACGTCTGAGTGAACCAGTTTCATTTCCAAATCCTCTGGCCTAATTGAGCCTGAGGCCGTGGCGTCACAGATGTGCACTTTCACGCAACCCCCCGGCTCTCCTGCACTCTTTTATTTGTTTTATTTGTTTACTTGGGTCTGTTTGTCTGCCTTTTTTTAATCATCACTGTCCACCTCTCTCCCAATGTTTGTCTCTATTTATTTCTTCCTATCTCCTATCTCTCTCTCTCTCTCTGTCTCTCTGTGTCTCTATCTATCTATCTCTCTTCCCATGTTGGGCCACTACATATAAACTGTATTTACTGAGACACATGGGTAGAAATTCCATTTTTCCATTAACCGAGCACCCCACTCTCTCCGTGCCCGATCACCCCCGCCCAATACACACACACACACACACACACACACACCCTCCACCGCTGTGTTTTAACCCCGGCTCTCGGCGCGGAGCACCAGCCATCTCCATAAAAAGCCCCTCCAATAAGGATGAATGGCCAGGCCGAGAGCGCTGTTATTGGACTGAATGGGAATTAAATGGGATCATAAATCCCAGGGCAGGTTGTTTTTCCGAGCGGAGCCGCTTCCAGCCGACGCCGGGGCCACATGCCGATGAGATCAGGAAGCGAGTCGGAGTCCGGCTTCAGGAGCAGGAGCAGAGGGGGGGAAAAACACGATCCCTGGTGTGTTCGAGTTCAGCGACATGGAAACGCTCTTTGAGGGGAAAGAAAGAAAAACAGCACCATGGACAAAACCTGATCTTTTTTTTCCTTTTTTTTTTTCTTTTTTACACACCAACATAAATATTTGGAGATGGTGAGATTAACTTGCGGCTTTCCTTTTTGGAGAAAAAAGAAGCTCGGCCAAAACCTTGAGCAAAAAGGCGTCTGCACCGTGCTGTCGTTAAAAAGCCATTTCTCCACGACTTCCCTAATTCGCTTCAGGAGTAAGTGGAGGCTTTTCAGACAGGAGCCCATAGATCATAAGCAGCACCTCACACTGTGAGAAGCAAGCAGAAATCAATCAGTGGAATCAGATTAAGACCTAAGTTGTAAAAACACACACACACACACACTCTCATACACACACATGCACACACACTCTCACACACACACAGGATGGAGGCTGTGCTGCCAAGAACTGGCTGTGTCCCAAAGCTCCCCCTGTGCAAGTGGCCTCTCAGTGCCCCAGTGGCTCATCAAACTTTGGCCAGAAATACCTGCAATGCCTGATCACCTCCAGAACACTAGCTAGACCTGAGAGAGCCTCTGTGTGTGTGTGTGTGTGTGTGTGTGTGTGTGTGTGTGTAACAAATAACATACATGAGTATGTGAATGACCCATCCTTGCAGTGCTGAGTGAGAATGCAAAGCATTCAAAGACAGCAGTGCACCATAGGGCTATGTGGTTGTGTACGACTGCGTACGCTTGTGTGCTGCATTGAAATGCAGTGGTCATATCTATTGTGTGGAATGGTTCTGTTTTATTTTCTCCTGTCTTCTCTCTCTCTCTCTGTGTGTGTGTGTGTGTGTTGGTGTCATAATATGGCCCATATGTCTCATCCATATGAAGAGGGGCCTGAGGTAATTCTTGTAAAGTAGTGAAGCATGGCGTGGAGACGTGTAAGACAGGGATCTGACACAGAGCACTCAGGCAGAACACCCAGGCTGGGCTGGGAGGCACTGGCATTGTGCTTGTGCACGATCATTTATATTCGAATGTGTGTGTGTGTGTATATGGGTGAAAGGTGTGTGTATGTGTGTGTGTGTGTGTGTGTTCGGTCCGATGTTTTTAAGTTCCCAACAACTGTAGGGGGCTTATAGACACCCCATCCTCCACACACCATATGCATAGCCAGCACTGACGCAGCCACGGCCGCAAGTGACAAACCAATTCATCCTCTGCGACGTGGAGACCAACGACAGCAGAGACAAAGGCAAGACTTTTACAGAGGTTTGGAGGAGAAGAAAGGGGTGATGATATTCTGTGGAGGGGAAAGGAGGGAGGGTGAATGTAGCTGCAGTCAGTTCATCACAGTGAAGGATTTTGCATCCTGGGGCTATATAATTACACCCCCCGCCCCCACGCGCAGGAATTTGGCTAATGTCAATCAACACCCCCCCACCCACCTCCTGAAGCCAACAGGGAGAGAGGGATGACATTTCCCCTCACATTTCCTCAAAGTCTCTCTGCTCTCTTTCTTTCTCTCGAAAACTTTTTCACACTCTCGCAATATCTGACTCTCCAGAGGTGACAGAAATAATCTCTGGAAGTGGTTAGGGAGTCTGGTGTGCGTGTGTATGTGTGTGTGTGTGTGTGTCTTTTAAATTACAACCCAATGTTGTAGTACACGAGTCCGGCATCAAGACCATTGTCTGCTTTCTCGGTCTCGTCTCGTACTTGACCGTTCAAAGACTCGGTCTTGACTCGATCTCGGCCCACAGTGGGAGGAAAAGGACTCGTAATTTCAGAGCAAGTCCTCGAGACCAACAGATTTTAAGTTCATGTTAAAATATCTAATTATCCATCATTACAAATCAATTTAAATAATTAAAGAAAACATAGGGAGTGTTGATGGGCATCATTTGAAAATTGCATATCATGATAAAAAGATTCTGCTTTCAGTGAGTGATTTTTGCTGGAGTGATCACAGAGTGCTGTAGATGTTAACCTGATCCGGGTCCCATGTTATAGTTGTGAACATTGCTTGATAAAGTTTCAAAGGATACTAGTGTATTGTATGGTATGGTATACATCTTATTGTCAATTTCTTCACATGTGCAAGACATACAAAGGAATCGAAACTGCGTTTCTCACTCCCCTGTGGTGGTAGAGCAAGGGGCCGCTGCCGGATGCCCGAGCCGTCCATGTTCCAAATTAGGGGGGATGAAAGGCACAATACAACATAACAGAGAGGAGGAGAAAAAAAAGGCATCACTAGACTATGCTCCAATGGGGAGCACAGTGTAGGGGGGCAAAAAAACACCTCAGCACACAAGCACATATAGAATATATGAGAAGGAATGGGGGGGGGGGGGGGGTAAGAGATAAGAGGGTATGAAGCGGCGAAGGCGTGGGGTGATGGGTGGGGGTGGTGATTGCGTGTCAGTATAAGTTCGTGTGTGTAACGGCCAGAGAGTCACTTCTTGTAGCCTCCAATCTGTGAGCCTCAGTCTGCAGGGTGACACAGCGATAACACAGCCAGTAGCCATGGAGACAACCTTGGTCAGAACCCAGACAAAATTCTTTGATTTTAGAAGAACTGGAAGAATGTTGTTAAACAGCCTGCTAATCTAGACATACCACTAGCTAATTGGAATTTGCCCTGCAGGTCCCACTTATGTTTAAAAGTCAAGGTGGACTTAACATGTTGACGACAGAGCAGATTCCCAGTCTCAACCCTTCAGAGACTGTCTCGACATAACCAGCCTCGTCCCCATCACTAGTATCACCTTTATCATGATCATGTCTCTGTGTGTGTGTGTGTGTGTGTGTGTGTGTGTGTGTGTGTGTGTGTGTGTGTGTGTGTGTGTCAGAGAGAGAGAACGAGAGCGAGAGAGTAATGATGTAGTGGGAGGTGTGTGTATCCTCCATGGTGCTCCGTGGTGCGGTGCTGTGCTGTGCTGTGCTGTGCTGCGGTCAGGGCTTTCCACACGTTTGTGCTGATCCTCAGCCAACATCTCCACTGAGTTCATTACCTCGCCCACGGCCCCTCCAGGGAACGCCACACAGTATCCGTGTCAGGAGGATCAAGGCCCGCAGCCTCTTCACATACACACACACACCTCCTTAAAGCACATCCCGCCTACACATGCATGCAGGCACACACACACAAACACACACACATCACACACAACAACAACTCACAATGAGACACACAATGGTATCATACATATACACAAACCCCTGCTCATAAATTCAACCCCCCTTACACACACACACACACACACACCCTTCCCCCATCACTTCCCCCTTCTCTGCTCACTGATCCTCATCTCTCTCTCTCTCTCTGTGGATGAGGGAAGGTGTAATGTTTCAGAGAGTCTCCCAGGGATCACAGCACACAGGCCTGCAGCAGCGCTCTCAGGAGCAGCCGCTTCACTAACACACAGCCTAGCAGAGGAGGAGTCAGCATTCACACACACTCACTCACTCACATTCCACATCCACATTCACTCACTCACACACACACACACTTACTCACTCACTCATTCACTCTCTCACACCAGTATTGATTGTCTTCCTAGTGTTGATGATGATACACGTGAGAAGTAATAAACAAGTGCAATAACAATGCCCATTTCTCCATTATGAGATGATTAAGGATTATTGTATTTCATCTTCAGTGGAGAGGGGGAGGAAGAGGAGGACAAGAGAGGAAGGATGGATGGTTTGGCTACGATGATGGTGATGAAGATGTCAACAGGGAAGATGGTGAATGTGCTCTTGCTCCTGATGATTAAGATTACACTGAGGATGAGCAATCTTCATCCAAGCGGATGGCTCCTCCTGTCATTTTGCAGCAGTGAGCGATTGAGTGACTGAGTGAGTGACTGAGCATGTGAGTGAGTGAGTGAGTGAGTGAGTGAGTGAGTAAATGAACGAGTGAATGAATGAATGAGTGAGTGAGTGAGTGAGTGAATGAACGAGTGAATGAATGAATGAGTGAGTGAGTGCATGTGCTATGCTGTGTCTCTCATGTGCTCAGCGGTAGGGGTCTGGGAGAAGTGGCTCTGACAGGCCCTGGTGCCAAGTGGATCTCACGCCCGCCAATATTCCGCTCCACCACACTCACACCTAAACAAACAAGAACACCTGCACTCACACAACACACACACACACGCACGCACACACACACGCACACACACACACACACACACACTTGCAAACCCAAAGACTCACTAGCACACTAGCAGCACAGGCGGGGAAGAGCGCCAGCCATCCAAACACACCTGCAGTTGCGAACACACATGCACACACACACACACACACACACACACACACACACACACACACACACACACACACACACACACACACACACACACACACTTAGATCTACAAACACAGGCATACACACAAGAAGTCACACTTGCCATAATCACATGTAAACCCAGCTGTGTCCTTGGCGTAAAAAGTAACAAACTCTTCCTTGCAGATGTCAGAGTAAGAATAAAAGTGTACTGTGTTTGCCCTCGGGATAAGATCTGCTGTAGGACATGTAGCACATGTAGTACAGGATCAAATCCTGTTTCATTACCAACGCAAAGATCAGAAGACATTCCCTGTGTAAATAACGGAGTGCTTTCCCAGGCTGTGTGCTTTCTGAAGGTTTAAAGGGATGAGACCCGTAATGGGATTCTTCAAAGCACTTGAAAGGGCAGAGAGGCGACTCCATGTCGTTGCACTGGCTTTTCATAGCCAGACGAACGTGACCAGCGCAGCTTTCTCTTTGGTGTTTTGTTTCTGTTTGAGGATAAAATTGCGGCAGCCGGGGATGCGAGGGCCCTCTACGTGGACTCACAGGACTGAAACAAGGGGGCTGTCATTTCAATTGCTTACAGAGGGAGTCAGGAGTAAATTAAGACATCAGCCGATGCCAATTTCAGTCAGCTGAGCAGCCTTCAGGGAAGCGTGGATGGGGTTTGAGAGGTTCGATAAGAACTCACACACTGCTCACATATTAGTCATATTTCCCTGATTTCCCTGCTGAGTAGCTGAAAGCAGTCATAGACAGTTGTGTCTGAGAAACAAAAGAAGCATTAGGATAGAGCAGGAGCACTTAACCCCACAGACCACGGAAGAGACCCTTCCATCCTTCATTCCATCATGGTCATAAGAAGCCTTACATACCAACCTTAATCAAAAAACTTCATCCTCCATTCCAAAAGAATTTAATAAAGAATATAATTCCTGAAATGACAAACACAATTTTACCTCCTGTTTGATAAGACGGCCTTAATTAGCTCCTCTGAGAGTGCAGCTCTTAAATCAACTTTATTCAATTAGTTCCAGTTTACAGGATACACTCCCATAAACACAGTGCACAGCAGGGCCAAACTACAATCCCAGTGTTCCCATGGAGACTCCCTTTCTTCTTGTTCTTCCCCTCGGAGATGGAAAAAGAGGTAAAGGAGTCACCCGTGAGACATATTGTAGAAGTTTACAGATCGTGTGTGAAGGCAACTGGGGTGAGTGACTTCAATTCTGTCCCAATTATCTGATCAAGTGTGTATCTCTGATGTGGCCAATACACACGGTGATCTAGGAGCCTCCACCCACTGAAGTACCAGAGGCCGCCGGCTAAAAATACATCAGCAAATGAAGGCAAATTAACTTCATTTTGGGGCTCTTCTAAGAGTCAGCGCTGACCATGGGAGAGCTGCTCATTAGGAGCAGGCTCACCCTCCCACACACACACACGCACACTTATACATACACACACACACACGCACACGCACACGCACACGCACACCCCACACTTATACTTACATGTATACTTATACACACACACACACACACAAACACACACCAACAGACACACATACACACACGCACACAGCAAGAGAGAGAGAGAGAGACTTATCTGAGTTGTGAGTAACGATGGAGAGAGAAGCGTGTCCATGAGAAGAGAACCATAAAAGAAGGAGGGCTGGATTGGAGATTGGCCTCCCTGGTGAGGGGCACAGGGATAACACTAATTTCACACTACTCTTCTCATCCCTATTAGGGATAATCCCTGTCTTAATTAGGCACAGATCCAATACTATCACTCCGTGTGTAGTGTGTGTGTGTGTGTGTGTGTGTGTGTGTTTAAGTGTGTTTACCCTTATTATTGAAGGATTACGCAGGTGTGTTTGTGCACACAAGAGGAAGAATGTGGAGACATGAGTACATGTGTGGGTGGTGTGTGAAGACATGATTCACACATGTTTCCATATGTGGATGTGTGAGTTTACATGTGTGGGTTTGTGTGTGTGTGTGTCTGTGTGTGTGTGTGTGTGTGTGTATGTAAGTCATGGGGGAGTGGATGTTAGTGCCTTGGGGAGCTTTCACATATACTCATAACAATCTCTGGAAACACTCACAGTCTCTAAAAAAAAAACACTGATCACTCTCGAACACACACACACACACACACACAC
>PYXC01000992.1:102500-152500 GCA_015244755.2 Tenualosa ilisha | reverse complement strand
ACCATTTAAGAGATTGGTACAATTTTATTCCATAAAACAGGCCATTCAGTATAGCGCTGAGATGAACAGAGAAAATGTACATGTTATGTTGTCTATTGGATTACCTGAAAGCATGTGTGTGTGAAGGGATTTCTAGAGATGCATTACAGCTAGTTATGTCTGAAAGTGGCTTGAGTGTTTGGTTTCCCTGCCTAACACACCCATTAGATTAGACACCAAAAGATAATCCCCTTGAGCTAGACAAGTATCGCTTTAAGGAGAAGGTATGCCAGTCCAGAGCTGAACAGAGCTTATTTACTCAAATGTCCTTTGAATCTACTGAACCAAAACCACAAAACTGGACAGACACGCAATCATTGTGTGTGTGTGTTTCCTTCTACCTGTCTGTCTCTACCTAGCCATGAACTGCAGGCTGATTGCCAAAGTGCGCCTCACAGCACCTCTAGTTTTTGATAACCCATATTAAAGTGACAACACTGGTATGCAGGCCCACGCAGTGATTACTGTGAGCTCAGTCGTTTACACATACACACACGTGTGTGAGTGACTCAGGGCTCAGACTCAGGTGATCTACACAAGATTCTTTTCACAAAGAAAGACAGAGAGAAAGAAAGGCACACACACACACACACCCAAAAGCCCATATCAGTGTCTTTATCTGCTGTAATCTCTAATAGGAATTTTTCTGGTTCATAAAAGTGGTTCATCAGGTACACACCTGGGACCTTCACAGCTGGAATTATGAGTCACACAAGCATGTATCTTTAGACTGCTGATACTTGTAACAGATGCAGAGCGGCTTTCACAAAAAATGTCTATGTCCACACGCCACACACTAGCACATTAACACAGCGGATGACCACGCAACCACGCAAGATCGCAAATTTCTGAGTTTGCAAACACTGTCGCTCTGTCATTGTCATTTAACAACCGCTGTTGAAATTGTCCTACTGTCACAACCCCAAGCATGACAGTCCAGGAATGTAGCCGAAATGTTTCCATGCGCAACTTCAAGCGGGCCACATCGCCTTCGTCATGTCGAGATTTTCGTGGAAAACACATTTGGGACACTTCATTTTGTGATTAGGGGTTCTTACAGAATTGAGTGCTCAAGTCTAGGGGCCTGGAGTTAGCTCATGTTACAAACATTACCGAATATAAACCCCTAGGCTTTGGAACAATAATACCGCGAGTAAAACAATTTCGCCATTTTTCCAAGCTCTTCTTTTTCTTGGAGACTAAAACATACTCGACTGACGACTGAGATCTAGGAATGACGTCCACTTGGTAATTTCTCGGTGGATGATAATATCTAATCTTTGCATATAGTCGCTGTTACATAGCTTGTTTGCAACATTTGCGCGCATAAACATCCGTCAACGTTTTTGCCTAGTCCCTTGCCGGAAGGAAAACAGACATGAAAGTGATAAGTCGAAAGTATAGTAGACAAGAATGTGGAACATCTTCACAACTAGTGATCTCCAAAGCAAGCTCTAAGAAATCAAGCAAGTCCGAGTAACTATCAGTTGCAATTGCATCCTAATGTTGCATTTAAAAAATACTGTATGCGATTGCGGTTTAACGTGTAAAAAATCCCAGAACACACATGAGATCTAATAATGTATGACATTGCAGCCTTACCTGCGCAAATGTGAAGTAATCCCAGTAAAACGTAAATTCCGGCGAAGCGTAAAACCATCGTTTCTAGGAGCTTGGCAATGCTTCCGATCGCAGTTTAACTATTTTAAATGGACAAAAGTCTCCTTTGAGAAAAAATCCAAGGTTCAAACGTGAAATACCTTCACGGCAAACACTATTTCCAACAGTACAATTTACGAAGCACGAGCGTTTTAGTTAGTTAGTCATGTCATGATGAACAACTTCAGCGAGTATATTCTGACAACATAAATTCAGCTTTTTTTCTCCAAATTATTATTTTTTAAGTGCGTAAAACAAGAAAGTTTGCGCTGTCCAGATGCACTTCTTCCAATTTTATTCCACAGCGATGTTACGCAGTTTGTTGTCTCGTCAAATGCATAGGAGTATCTCCCAGTTCACAGGAATGATACGGTTATAGTATGTCCCTCTGCTTTTGGAATTAATCGTAAAATAATCAACTGTAAATGACTTGGTGCGAAACAAATCCTCCAGATGACACGCGACACACAACTACCAATTCAGGAGCGCAAGACTTCGCAAAGCCGCTTGACTTCCACACTTCTTCAACCTCTTGCTGTAGGATTGGCAGATGGATGCAGGAGTTAACGTAATTCTTCAGTAGCCTACCACCACTTGTAAATCAGTTAAAGTCCAACTTAAAGTCCAACAACTGTCTATAGGACGAAGCAAATTTGGTCAAACTTTGAACACTTTTCATAGCGGTCTTCCGCGACCCTGACACGAGCATCCAGTGCCTTCAACTCTGCCAAAGACATAATCTATTTGAATACACGGGCGCTCCATTCAAGCTTTCTGGAATGGTATGCGCCGCTCTAGTAGCTGCAACAGCGGGGCTTTCCACAAGGGCCGTTAACCAGTTGCAAGCTAGAGGCTCTCGATACAGCTTGCAACGACTGTGAGACCTGACAGGGGATATTGTGTGCATCAGAATTCATGGTTTGTAAACAGGGCATCTGATTTGTAATAAATGCTCTATTTCTGATGGAAATGCTATTTAAATAATTGCGTTCCACTGAGAAACGAAAAATTCCGATATACAGTATTTAAAAGCATTGAGCACAGTTAAATAGAAACCTACAAAACACTAACTTAATTTGTGTTCATTGGAGTAGCATACTATTGTTTACACTAAAGGCACCAGACGTCTGGAATCTACTGAACTGTGAGCAGAATTTTCTGCTCCAGTCTTCAATGGTTCTCTAACAACGTATGGGAAGGAAAACATATTTTGAAGTTCATGTGATAGTCTCGCAAGTGAAAGGGGATGAGGCTTTTGGCGTTTTTTACTGTCTGTCACAAATAGATTTCAGATGTTTGAACCAAATGTGTACAATGAACTGCAATGGCTATGAAAGGCATCCAGACCATAGGTGGACTGTAGGCAACGTATCGCCCTGGGGCCTGGTCTAAATCTATAACAAGTTAGACAAGGATTCACAGCACAGTATATTAGTGTGGTACTGGTGATGTATAGCCTACAGTGGTAGGTAAAGTAAGTACAAGTCAAAATAATGACATACACACAACTGCTCAAAACAGTTTGAACGCAATCTGAACACACTCACATTAATTTAGCTCTTTTCACTAGGTTTTGTGTGGGCTTTGACAGGTAGTGTGCGAGGTTCAGCCGCAGGGAGGGACAAGAGTGAGTGCTTGCAAGCTCAAGATCTCCCTCTACTGGTACACCGTCAAAACACTGGTCCCACCCGTGAGATTCTTCATAAGCGCAGACATGGCGCCAGGCAAGAAAGGATTTTTTTCTTTTCTCGAAGTGGACTAAATGTAATGACGATGAGGACTCTACATTTTAAAACCCCGCACATGTAAACTCTTTCGCGTGGAAGATAACGTAGCCCGCGGAAACATAATGTTAAATAAACGACAAGCAAGCTAAGCACAGTTTCTGCTAGACTGAATCAGAATCTGATTGGCTGTCATTAATAACACCTGTGCTTACCCTGCGACTTCTTGGAAAAATAGGCCCATTTACAATGCACTGACCAATAAATAAAATATCTAATATTCTCCTCTTACCGTCCATGACACATCTCTGGAGATCACAACCTCCAATATAAAATGTGCTGAGCAGGCATTAATGCTCAGACTCACCAAAATGTCATCTAATCTACCTAAAATAACCACCAAACCTCTACCTCTAACTTTCCAGCTGAGAGACACAGTATGCCACTCTCCCTTGGCTTTCCAAACTTATCTGAGGCAGGAGCAAAATGAGAGAGACCATATTCATTTCTGGCCATTCATTTTTTTTCGTTTTTTTTTTTCTGTGGATGTGCGGCATCTCAGCTGTTCTGCTAAAGTATTTAACTGTAGGGGAGAGTGCCATACAGTGAGTGTTTATGAAGGCTCACAGGCCTGTCATGCTAGTGTCCAGCTTTGCTCTGCAGCTCTCCTGATGTTATACACTGTCCCAGCTCAGTGAACATATAGGCCTGCAGGCCAGCCAGTCAGACACTTTCATGATGCCCCACAGAAGTTATCTATAGCTCATGACTCTTTTTTCCCCTCTTTCTTTTACATTTTTTTTCTCTTTGTCATTCTTTGCCACCCCACTCCCCTTTTTTTCTGTTGCTGAAACTGGCATCTGGTCTGCCGATTGTCACAGTATGTCAACACTGTACAATTCTTCATACCCTTACCCTCCCTTCCCAGAGAGAGAGAGAGAGAGAGAGAGAGAGAGAGAGAGAAAGAGAGAGAGAGAGAGGGTCCCTGGGGGGAGGGGGCATTATCCTGTGCTCCTCTCCAGACCCCGATCCCCTAATTGCCTTGTTGGTTGCTGCTGGAGTTCCTGGCTGCTCTGCTGAATGCCTAGATAAAGTGAGAGCAGCACTGGTTCCACCGCAGCACTCTAATGCCCAGCAGTACAGGGGAATGAACCGACATTGCTTGGACCCAACCACTCAAGTATGGGAACTCTCAGAGTCTGGTGTCAGCACAATCCACATCTTTTTCTCTTTTTCTCTGTAATGCTCTATGCTCAAATGATCTATTTTTTGTACTGTTTTTTCCCCCACCGTGTTACTGACACATGAGAAAACCTCCACTCTAAAGGTGACAGGAAGAAAGTCAACAAACAAATGACAACAGAGACAGGACACAAACACTGAGACCTCACAGCACCAGTAGGGACACGCCTCAGCCCTGAATAATTCACACTTTCTCTCTCTCTCTCTCTCTCTCTAGGATAGCTTTTTATTCCCTCTATCACCAATCACCAGCTTCATTTCTTCCCCTGTCTCTCTCTGCACTTATTTCCCATCTCAACGTGCCCTTCCACCCCCTCAGCCCATCCGGCTCATTGGTTCCAGGCAGTCTTCAGTAAAGATGATCAAACTACGCTGAGCTGAGTCTGGGTGAACAGCAATCCTCCCTACAGGTACTCAGCCATTTTTATGCTCACTTTTTACTTATCACAAAGGGAACAGCACAGAAACAACCCATCTGCTGATATCACAAAGAAAAATCATCCAATCAAACACACACTTACACACACACACACACACACATATACACAGTCACACATGCACACACACAGACACAGACACATACTGTACGTGTGTGTGTGTGTGTGTGTGTGTGTGTGTGTGTGCATGGCTACCATGAAGTGCTCAGGCATGATCACAAATGGAAGTCCATTATCACCACCCTCATATTTCTGGAGTGGGTGCTGCCGGTGCTTCCAGACATCCAAAGATACTTTAAAGACATGTGGCATTCGGTCTCCGACAGACAGAAAAGTCATTTCAGGCTAATAGCTATCAGGCTTGCTTTAGCGGTTCTCTTACACTGGCTCACTAGGCTTTAGCCACAGATGGAGGTGACAAGGCTTTTCATCACACATCCCAACACACCAGTCCCAGATTCACACACGTGTTCCAGGCATCGCCTCGACCAGACCCTCCCTGGTAAACCTACTCTATGTTCATCTTGGCGGTGCTTTGCATTGAGCCTGCACATTTTCTTAAACAAGAGACTGTGGAGATGACCAACAGAAATCCAATTCCACCTTTTTCAGGGACCACTGAAGCCAATTGCCACAGTCAAATCAGTGCTGATTTTCTGTGTGTTTTCCCAACATGCACAGACTAGAATAAGGTCTGGAGAAAAGGTGCAGGTTTTGTTTCATTCTAGCAGTTCCATAGTGCAGTGATGTCTGTCTGTCTAAGACAGATGTTGCCCACATTGGAGGTGCTGGAACATTAGGCTGTTAAAGTAAAGCCTCTCCTCACTGAATTCCTCAAACTGCGATACTACTTCTGCCCAACTTCTAAGACGGCTCTTTTCATCAGGGCATACGTCTTCACAGCTTGTGTTGACTTGTGTCTAAAGCCAAAGGAGGAAGGACATTAATCATTATAAAGTGAGGAAGAATGCAACGGTTATTCCTTTGATGGCGGATGGGGTTGATCTTTGCGGTCAGGGCATGTGAGCTTTGGTCCTGTGCCACATCTGATTGGCTGATCTGAGTGAGCGAGTCGACTTGAGCCCTCAGTCTACAAAAATACTGAGTGCAAAACCACTACAGTGCGCTTCTGTATGTCTAGCACGCACACACACACACACACACACACACACACACACACACACAGACACACACACACCTCCAGATTACTTGGATAATATGGTAAGTACTGCAAAATATGTGAAGACAATTTTAGGGTGTGGTTGGAACCAGGGCTGTGGGCCTTCCACATCAGCGGGGCTGAACACCCACGAGGTTAGTTACCAGAACCCCTGGCAGCAGCATCTCCCTCCTCCAAAACACTCTCACATAGGGTCTGCAGACGCATATCAGTGCATACACAGGCCTCTGGCTCGCACCCCAAAGCTTACATTTCTGTGGCCTGCCATTTTAGGAGCCCCACGGAACCTTCCGTGTGTGTGAGGAAGTGTCAAATACCTCGGCAATCTCTAACGTCAACACAGCCCCAGATGGCGCACGGAAACAAAGGTGGGCGCACAGCGGTTTCGGCAGGGGCCGAGCCACGAACAGGGTGCTGTTGAATACGGTTGCACATGTGTGACATTGCACAGAGCAAGGCTCCCGCGACAGTCAACAGACAGAATGTGGAGGCAAAACACACTGAGTGATTTCTCAGTATATTAGTACAGTAAGGGCTGGTTCCTGTGCTTTGTGGTTTTCCATTTGCAAGTAGCGGGACTAAACACTGCCAGCGCCTGGGACGGGAATTCTATCCCTATGACTTCTGGCTAGTGCCTGGCTTCCAGACAGTGCATCTGTTGTCTTGGACTGAGAAATTTCCTGTTGGGCTAAGCGCGGGTGTTGCTGGTAACAGGGTACACACAAAAACAAAGCATTTAAACTCAGCTGCTAGCCTAGCATTAGCGTTAGCGGTCTCTATGCTGTATCTGTCAATCCTGGCGCTCAACTAACAGCATGGTAATTGCAAGGGCGCCAGGGGCACATAAGGGTAATGGTGGAAATGGGCTCTGCCGTCTTCTCTCCGTTTTCCTATTGTCCTCCCACACACACGCACATACACACACACACACACACACACACACACACACACACACACACACACATACAGAAAGAGAGAATGTGAAAGAGAAAAAAAAGAAATAAAGGAGTGTGAGAACAAGCAAAAGGAGAGATAGAAAGACAGAAGAAGAGACTTACAGTCGAATGCAACCACTAAGAGATCATTTGGAGGAGCTCCTCTCTAACACATATTTCTAGGCTGTGGAGGGGAAGGCTGAGTGGGATGGGGCTTGTAGTTGGCTATCAGGCAGGATGACCTCCTGAGAATGGAACACTGATGCACAAGGAAGCATCCCTGAAGAGGTCAGATACTGGCATGCTGTGTTATTTACACAGGAAATAGGTTCACAACTTCTGACACTCTTCTTTGGTTTGTGTTTGTGTGTGTATGTGTGTGTGTGTGTGTGTGTGTGTGTGTGTGTGCATCAGTATTTGTCTATGCGTGTGTCTCTGTGTGTATGTGTGTGCTGAGTGTAATATGCACTCTTTGCACTCTGATACCCTGTCATTTCTTGTTGCTACCATCTATTCCTTGTTCTCCCATTCCCTGCTCCCTTTATTTTCTTTCTTCCTTACACCCCCCCTCCCTTTACACTCCATCTCTAACCCCATCCTTCTATCTCTCCATCCCTCTGTCCCTCCATCCTCTATCTCCGCACCCCTCCTCCCCCCTCTCTCTGGCCTCCCTTGTTCAGTGGCTCAGTGTGCTGACAGGAGAGCTACATGACTCTCTGCATCAGGGCCACAATAACACTGTGGGATGTGACAGCGACGGAACAGAGACACAGAGATACACTCTGCATAGCACTCTGTGTATGTGTGTGTGTGTGTGTGTGTGTGTGTATGTATGTGTATGTGTGTGTGTGTATGTGTGTATGTGTGTGTGTGCATGCATGTGTGCCCTGCTGACACAAAACCCATCTGTTTCATCTTTCCCCGTCTCTCTCACTGTTCACCTTGTCTTTGCAAATTGACAAATGGAGTGGCTCTCTGACGTTCCTATTTATTGGGATGTCTGTTGCACTGACAGGCGCCTCTCTGTCTTTTGCCTCCTCTTTTTCTCTCTCTCTCCACCTCTCACTCTCTCTTTTTATTTTTTTCTTCAACAACTCTAGCCTTGATCTTGTTCTCATGTACTGATGCTGCAGTGGTAAGTGAATAAAACGCAGACAAAAGACTTTTTCCATCGAAACCTTCCATGTATCTTCCAACTCTGTATATTTGCGTATCAAACAGGCTGAAAAACATGCCCTTTTAGTTTCTCAGAAGGCCATAATGCCTGCTGTACGACACACAGAATTGAATCTCTCAGAGAAGAGGCCAGGCTCCTCCACCAGTAAAACAGACTTATGATCCCTGTTAGACACTGTTAAAGGGCACAGGGGAGGTCAAACAGGAGAGAGAGAGAGAGAGAGAGAGACAGAGAGAGAGAGAGAGAGAGAAAGAGGGAGAAGGGAGCTGTAGTCCTAATCAATTGGATTATTTTCCCTGTGAATGTTTCTACCCCAAGCCACTAGGCTCCAGAAATAACACACTGAAGCTTATTGTGTTACATTGCCTTTGGAGCGGTACACTTTAGAACCTCTGTGTGTGCTTGTGGCCCTCTAAGTGTGTGTGTGTGTGTGTGTGTGTGTGTGTGTGTGTGACAGCCCATGGCTTCTGTCAAGTTCATGGCCTTGGCCTGTTTGCCGCTGCTGCAGTGAAACCAATAGGATGTCTGCCCTAAGCCCAAGTAAGTCTAAGCCCAGTTGCGTTTGGCTGGTGGCTTCTCAAAAAGCGCTCGGGCCGATTAACAACGTTTCCCAGAGTTCTGAGCGACACGCGATCCCTCTAGCGGACGCCTCAACAAGCAAACAGCCCCGAAGCCCAAACACCAAAGTGTGGTCCATGCCTAAACATGCAGTAGCTCCAGACCTGTTGGGTTTGGACCTTCACTAACCAAAAGGTCAGAGCCTCACTCTGCTTTCACCACAGCTTCCTGAGACACGACTTCATTCATCCGCCATGGAACTCACACAGCAAAACGAACTTGTATGACGAAGAAATCAAACTGATCTGGTTTGATTTGTTGATACTGTAGAGAGGGAAGGAAGGGGAAAAGCGCAGGGGGAAGGGGAGGGTCTGCCTACACTGCAGTCTTCTCAGAGCAGCCCTGACAGGCTGCCAACGGCAACACACTAGCTCTGCGGCAGTGAAGCGCTATCATTTATGACGGACCATGAAGGAGCTGAAATCATTGGGTGTAGGAGTGTTGAGTGTAGTTGTGGGTTTCATTTAGGATCGTGTGTGATGGACTGCTCTCTCTGACGCAAATGTGAAAGTTCCCCAGGGAACAAAAACACTTCACAGAAACACAGAAAATTGTAGTGTTTGTACACACCTGCATATGTGTGTATGTGTGTAACGATCGGTCATTCCACTCTTAAGTGTCTATGTGACCCAAACAGGTAATAGTAATAGCAGTACTAGTAATAGCAATAGTAAAAGCATATATGTGTGTTGACACAACTCTGTGTGTATGGATGGACACACATATAGTAAGTATTTGGAGATATTCACCGTGGACAGGACAGTCATGTAAGCATACCTGTGTATCCAGGTGACTTGTCTTCCTCCTGCTCCACAGCGGTTACGGGTGTGGCTACCTCACCGTCCCCACCCTGGGTTTCAACATCTGCTGCAGAAATAGAGAAAGAGAGAGAGAGAGAGAGAGAGAGAGAGAGAGTGAGAGATGTTTAGGGTCAAGGCGGCTGCCACCCCCGCCTGCCTGGTATTTGTGCTTGAGGAAAAAAGTTGTCTTTAGAGGAACTTTAATGAAGTTTTGAAGGCTGGAATGGTATTGATTGTATGATTACTAGTTGGAGCCCCTAGAAATGGAAATGAGGGGGAAGAAATATTTTGGCTCTGAATGAAGACCAGAACACAGAGAAAGACTGGAGGAGAAAAGAGGGGGGGGTGGGGGGGGGAAAGAGAGAGAGAGAGAGAGAGAGAGGGAGAGGGACAGTGTGAAACCAAGATGGAAAGTTGACAGATATCAGACAGAAAATTCCACATGACCAGGGAGAGAAAATGAAAGAGACAATGAGAAAGAAGAAGAATGAGAAAGAAAGAATGACCAATGAAGACAGAGAGAACAAAAGAGAGAATGAGAAAGGGAAAGAATGAGTGAAACTGAGAGAGAAAGAGAATGGCAGAGCTCCAAAGGACCAGTGCACCCTGGTTAAAGTGCTCCCACAGCAGTACAGATAGATGGCATGGCTCTCAGTGGAGCGGCTCGAAATGAATTTGGATGCCTTCAAAGCCTCGCTCCACGGCCTGGTGGTAAGCTGGCAAAGTGCTCTCCAGTAAGTCTCTGCCTCTATAATAACTATAATCAGTGTGCCTATTACATGTAAGACCCACCATCAATCATTATTTGTGGCTTGAGACTCTGGAGTGGTTTACTATTTAGTTTTGGTCAGACTAGAGACTGCATGCAGATTTGTCTGATATCCTCAGTTATTTTCTGCATGACTGAGTGCCTTTATGTTGCAATAGAACTGTATAGTGAACATATAGCTCTTAATGCAAAGATGTGGCTTTCTTGGAATAAGAAAAACAATGTGTCTGGTTTTAGGCTATGCACTATGCCCGTACTGCACCTCTCTTTCTCTCTCTTAAATTATTAATTCATTATTTGGATTCAAATGCTTAGCTGCTCAGACTGGAGAAAGTTTGCACATTAATTTACTAGTTCAGTTAAATCAACAGGGCTTCACTGGTCCAGACAGGATAGGATTAATCACTATCTGAGCTAGAGATAAAATATCAGATTTGGGATGTTAAATTGAATACATGTATTTACTAAGCTTGTAAAAATTCCAGTGTTTGTATGTGTGTGTGTGTGGTGTGTGTGTGTGTGTGTATGTGTGTGTGAGTGAGAGCACCTCTCCACTGACATCTGGTGCTGGTAGCATCAGCCAACCATTCCCTTCCCCCTCTCCCAAAAAATCCTCTCCCTCCTATTTCCAGGAGAGAGCGTCTATTTCACCCTGTACCTCTGAGGCCAACATCATCAATTTTGAGATATATACCACAGCGCACACACACACACACACACACACACACACACACACACACACACACATGCACACACACACACACACACACACACACACACACACACAGACAGGAATTTTGGCAAATTAGCCAGTGCTGACTGACAGATGAGATGCTGCTGTTAATCCGGCTCACCTGTCAGCTGGGCTGTGTTTAACGTCAGAGGGGCACTCACGCTAACCCACTAACCACTGCTCCCACTGACAGGCCGTCACACACTTGCCACATCAACCAATCACATCCAAGAGCCAGGCAGGCCGTCCCACACTGCCAAACAGCAGGAGGCTTATTCTGCTAATTTGTAGGGGGTCCATAACATAACATTTCGTCCAGTCTCAATGTCTATCCCCCCCCTCCCGCCTCTATCTCTCTCCCTCCCTCTCCGAAGACAGGCTGTCAATGGCATCCTAAGCCCTATGCCCTCAACTCTTAAAGACTGAACCAATCACCAATCACGAGACAGATTGATGCTAGTGAAGTCCTTGAGGGTTAAAGACTTATTGGGCCATGGGGAATCATTCTTTCATTCCATGTGTGTTCACACGCCATAATTCTGTTAGCTTCTCCTAATATTAAGTTCCATCAGCTCACACCCATTCTCTTCTGTATCTCTTGTTTGCTCTTTGTTTGTCTTTTTTCTTATGTCTTGAATAGTTCCCACACAGATCAAGAGGATAGTTAGTCAGTATGCGTACAGGCACATCTAAAATTCAGCTATTGGCAATAACCGAGCTAATGATTTAACTGGAGGATCCGAGTAATCTGAGTATACATGCATGGGAATAGGCTGCAGCATAGTTGAGGCTGATTCTTTTACTGTCTATGGCTAATTCAAAGATGTTATGCTAAACCACAAACTTCCAACGTAAATTTGAAAACCATGGCGATCTTTGATGGGAATATGAGTAAAGAGATCACCAACACTACAGCACTGTGGTCGTACATACTTTACTTTTCATTGTTTTGCACGTGAGACACAGACTGGACATGTACACAAGCCAGCAGTTGTCGGCAGCAACTGCTGTTGTTACCAAAGCCCATGTTATCAACCTCGTGGCATCATTCGAGGAGCGTGTGTCAGTCCGATCTTAGCCTGCCTGCCTGCCGAGAGAAATGCAATTCCGAACGGATTACCTGGGTGTCTTAGCTGGATTATGAGTAGGCCAGTTGGTTCGATTTCAGCCAGACTAAGGTGTATACATGCATTTTAAAAGTTCTATTTTAGCCGGACTAAAGGAAAATTCTGATTTTCTCTTAGTGCATGTACATGTACTGACTGCCTGTTAAAGGAGAAATCTGGTGTGAATCAGTCCATAGCCCAGTTGTCTGAGGTCACCAAGTGCTGGTAGTAGGAAAAAGAACTAGAAAATTTGATACAACATAGACCGATTAGTGAATCAGCTAACACTAGCCGAATGGGGCATAGAAACTCACTTTCAGTTTAATTTCCCTATGCCCCATTCAGTTAACCTTAGCTACCGGTCCTCTATTTGGTCTATGTTGTATCAGATTTCCTGGTTCTTTATATCCTACAGAGAGCACTCTGGAGGGCTATAGATTTACTCACACCAGATTTCACCTTTAAATTCAGGCTTAGATGTGGATGAAGGCAAAGAGGTGAGGGATGAATGTCAAAGACTCATTATGTGTTTGTTGGCTTATAAATACAAGTGTTTACATGAAGATAACCACACTTTATAACCACATACATGCATAACAAACCTAGATCATGGATCATGCACGCACACACACACGCACACACACACACACATTTCATAGGGGCATGCCTCAAGTCAAGCTAACCCCTATTGCCCTGTCATGAACCCCTTCCATGAAGCTCCAGTCCTGTCCTCAGCTTCTCATTACTCCCCATATGAGCTCATCCCCTCAATGTGCCTCCACCCGCTCCATTCGTTAACAGTAAACAATAATTAAGAGACTTACATAACAAAGAATGAATGCATCTCAAAAGTCAAAACTCATCAGTCATCATTCACCGGAGTTCACCTGGCTAGCATGTCTCAGAGAGGCGTAGAAATACCTGGCAGGTAAGGACCGTCATAAATGTTGGCTTGAAGTATGAGAAGAAACACCAGGTGTGTGTGTGTGTGTGTGTGTGTGTGTGTGTGTGTGTTTAGATGTTAGTTGCCACCCTAGTGGAATTTTACTTGCCATAATCATCATCATCAGCATCATCATCATCAGTGTCACGTCTGGAGACAATGTGCCTCTGAATTCCTGGTTAGAGGGATTAGCATTGCCTAAGGACAATGTGCCCTAATAACAGCGGAGAAGAGCAAAGGCGCAATGGAAAGTTCTTTCTGAGAAGACTTCCATGACATCAACCAAAAAATTAGCCTCTGAAGAAAGTTAGCAATAAAATTAAATAAACTTCTGTTTAACTCAGAAGAATGCCATCCACAATTTGAACATAATTACACAGCAAGTTTGATCCATCTGGCCCAAACCCACAGTGCTGCCCTTGGGGCAGGAAAGTGCTGAGTGTATTAGAAAGCTTCAGTCATTCCCATCTCCCCTGGATCACACAACTGACAGAATTTGTAGCAGCGATTTGTTTCACAGAAATGACCAGCGTCTGCTGCTGACCACAGAGGCCTGGAGGAGAAGAAGCCTATGAGAGTTGGGCTAGAGGTGTGTGTGTGTGTGTGTGTGTGTGTGTGTGTGTGTGTATGTGTGTGTGTGTGAGAGCGAGAGAGAGAGCTGGTTTCTCTGAGCTAGGCTGATGGCAGCAGAGCTACACCAAGGAGGAGATTGGGCTTTCAAATGCAGCCTCACTTGAACAACTAAGCTGGAGCATTCTCTGCTGATCTTCTGGTTCTGACACTAATGCACACACACACACATACACACACACACACACGCACACACAAACAATGCATTAAGACAGCATTATCACCTCAGGGTATGATATTAAAGGTAGAATCTGTCTAAAATCTCACTAATACCAAGTCCTAAATATTTGTGGGCCAGTGGTGGTGTGGTGAGGCAGCTGAGTAGAGCACCGTCCCAAAGACTAGGACAGAAAGTCCAGATATCCAAGACTCCCAAAGCCCACCTGGAGGCTGACATTAATCCGGAACATTCTGTCTCTTTCCACTTCATTCTTTGGACATCTTCTCAAGGGGAGTGGAACGTCTCTCTCTCTCTCTCTCTCTCTGCCAACCCAGTGAGTGCAGACTGCAGAGTAGAGTGCAGAGTGGAGCAGGAGCACTAGGGGCAGATGCCTGGGCTAAGGAGCTTCACACTTCATCTATCATGGAGTCTGGGGCTCAAACCACAGTCTGACTGACTCCAGCCCTAGCCCCATTCCCCTCATTCCAAACACACACACACACACACACACACACACATGCTTGGAAACCCACATTTTTCGTCCCTCTGACTCTGTCCCTTTCTCTCTCTCACCCCCACATGCATACCCCCCCCCCATCTCTCTTTCTTTTGTTCTCTCTCTCTCTCAAATTCAACAACCCCCCCCCCCCCACGTTTCTCCCTAACCATTAGGCATGGTTTCCTGTACGTGCCTGTTTGTATACATGCAGAAAGTCAACATGGGGTAGCCATGCTTGTATGCATACACAGAGCAGACAAATGGCTGGAAGTAATTGGTCTGTTTTCCTTAATCCACAAAAGCACACATACACCCTCCTACCATCACTCACACACACACACACACACACACACACAGAGACACATGCATATGCATATACAGTAAATATTTGTTCTCCTGGATGTTGAAACAGACCTTTTTATCCTCTGAAATGACAGGCTGCAAGATGAGCTTTCTATGCAGTTCAGAATACAATAAACTGCTCAAATAAAGGCTTCATACATTTTGTTTCTGTGCAGGTATTTTGACAAGGTAAATATTCTCTCAGCTATACAAACACCAGCACCAGCATGAAAGGCACACACACACACGTGCACACACATGCACACACATGCACACCTATTTACCTGTTTTGAAAAAACTAAAATGTACCTTGAAATTTCTCATTGACAACAGCAGATTGGGAAAAAGCTTTGAAAAGGTGTGGGGGGAAACAAACAGACTGTAAAGACACAGACTTAATGGAGAAGGAAAATAATGCCTATTGTTTGGGAACCTCAAAACACACCATCAGTCTCATATTCATTCATTCATTTATTCATCTGTCCATACTCTAGAATGTTCCATCTTTATTTGTGTATCACACACACACACACACACACACACACACACACACACACACTCTTAGTCGACACATTGCTGATGTTTAAACTTTCCCAGGAGGCAGAGGCTTTATTAGGCCACAGTAGCCCACATTTTCCAGATGCTGCTTAACCCACAGACATGGCACTTCCTCCAGCATTTTATTAGAACAGTATGTGAACCACACACAAAATAACATGCATGCGAATGTGGACACATACACACACACACACACAGACACACACACACACACGTGCACACACACACAGGCGCACACACACACACACACAATTCTGACATCATAAACGTTTAACTGGCCATATAATGTGTGAGAAAAGAGCAAGCTCTGCATGTGCAAACAGATTACAGCAGACGTATGTCCTTCTCCTGCACTAATGAAGTGACAGGAAACGGTGTCTAGGTTTATCTGCTAACAACAGTCAAACAGATGGATGTGAAACTGAACAAATGATACTGTTTGGTATGGTTGAATTAATCAGAGGAACAAAAAAGCTCAGAACATGATATACATGATCTACTGCAAGCATGAATGCACTAATGAAACTTCATACAAAGATGTTGCATGAGGATGAATTTGTAAATGTTTAGATCACATTATGTATGTATGTCCTGTATGTATGTATGTATGTATGTATGTATGTATGTATGTATGTGTGTATGTACTGTATGTATGTATGTATGTATGTATGTACTGTATGTATGTATGTATGTATGTATGTATGTATGTATGTATGTACTGTCTGTATGTATGTATGTATGTACTGTATGTATGTATGTATGTATGTATGTATGTATGTATGTATGTATGTATGTATGTATGTATGTCTATATATGCATGTGTCTTTTTCTGCTGCACTTCACTGTGCCTCTGCATGATCATCTTCTGCCAATTTCCCTTTAACTACAAGTCATCTCCTGTTAACTTGTAATCTTGTAAGGTTTCATATTGTTGTAGCTGGAACGTTAGCCATGTTTTTATAAGTTGAGACAAAAAAAGCATGTGTTAAATGCATAATGTATGTAAATGTATCAGGCCTTGCTGCTGTCTAATGATGTGGTGTAGTCAGCTGCACTAAGAGGGTGTGTTGGGTGACAGAGGTCGGTGTTGCATTCTCTTCATATATTCCTAAGGATGTCTAAGTGCATGCTTTAGCCTCTAGATGTCTCTAGATTCCTTCGTCTTGTAATAACTCTGCCTGGAGGTGCCCCAGAGAAGGAGGGCAAAGTTAGCATGTATTCAAAAGATTAATTTATATCTTCATGTAATTATCCACTCTGGAGTCAAGAAACGCTTGAATGTAATTTACCTGTTAGACATCCTCCAGTGAATTACAGGATTAAAAGCTGAGTGAAATTTCACTTCTCAGAGCTTCACTTCCCAACTGTCACCACTAGAGGGCGACATAGTTCCATCTCACAAGGCAGGGTGCTGCTACGGCAAATGCCTCAGAGTTGAAAGAACACTGCAGCTCTCTCCATGAAGACTGCTCATGTGTGCATGGGAGTGCAGTAGGTGACAGGGGTGACATCCAGAGCTGCTACAGCCATAGGAACCAAACATGGGAGTGACACACAAAGCAGTCCTGACTGTCTCTCCCATCAGCATGAGCTCTGCGACAGTCAGTGGTGCACACAAGCAATAAACACAAATTTCAAAATATGTCCCCCCCTCCCCGCACCCCCAAACAACACACACACGCACACACGCACACACACATACACATATACACACACACATACAAACACTTGCCACACACACACATCCCCTGCATGTAATGGACAACAGACTTATCTTCTCAGTGACTATTCTAATGTATGCAGAATGGAGAGAGCAACACGAGGAGAAGCAGAGGATGGCAAGGCCAGGACAATAGGGGAAGAGGATATATGGAGAAAGGCTGACATTATGCCACTGATAAGAATGGCTTCCATTAGCCTACAGCAAAGTCTAGTGCCAGGGTGAGAGAACAGATAAATGTAGGATATTAAAAGGAAAGAGATACCTTCTCCACCGGAAATCAGAACAAAGACAGATATTGCATAGTGGAGAAGGTTCTAGAATTAAATAGTGCAGACAGAGAGGCAGAGGAAGGCTGAGCAGTCCTAACTCTCTTAGCTGAGAGAATGTAGTGGTGTTAGTGGAGTATGTTCTCATGCATGTCTTCTGCTAGGGACAGCCCCCACATTCTGACCTCTGGACCTCTGGCTGAATCAGTGCTGACACACTGACTCGTGCTTCACCACAGATGGCTGGTTCTACTATCAGGCAGAGAGACAGACACTCAAAGAGAAAACAGAAAATCTAGAATGTTCTTGAGTATGTCCTCACAGCGCTCTTCTATCCTGTCATCGTACACATCACACCAAAGCAAAGGAACGTCCAAAGGCTCAATTATTTAAAGTACTACCTTTAAGGATTCTATACGCTATACACTATATACTATACACTATACTACTAATTCTATACACTGTGCAGTGTTTAAGGATTCTGTACAGAATGCTTGGCTGTAGTCGAAAGCCTTTAGTAGTGTGCATTTAGTATAATAGTATGCATGCTGTGAGGAGTGTGAAGATGAGATTGAGGGGCGATGGCAGATGTGGAGGGCAGAGCTCCTCAGCTGGCTCAGTGGTGGCTGGGTTAAGTTAAGCATTTCATTGGACGTCATGAGCTACCTCTCTGACGTGGTCCTCCAGGATGCTTTACTGTAAGTATCTCTTTGGACATCAGTGAGTTTTCCCTTGGAGGTTTGGTAGCTGGAGGGCTTTACTGAGTAGGATGATGGGTGAGGGGCAGTGGGGTGGGGTGTGGGTTGGGTAGCAGCCTAGTGGCTGGTTCAGATGGGGGAGATGTGAATGTGGTGTGTGTGTGTGTGTGTAGGGGGTGGGGTGAAACTCAATATGTGTGCATGCAACTGATGGGTTTCATTACATGTGGGAGAATGAGTTTTGTGCGTGTGTGTGTGTGTGTGTGTGTGCGTGTGTGTGTGTTTGTGTGTGTGTGTTATGCATATGTGTTTGTGTGTGGCAATGCTTGACCAGAGATACACATAAAACTAACACTAGCTGAGATAATATTTGATAGTATATTTGTAAGAGAAGTGGGGGAGTGAGAGAGAGAGAAAGAGAGCGAGAGAGAGGGAGAGACAGAGAGAGAGAGATGAAAATTAGCCATCATATGTATTCTATGTCAGTGTGTGTGCATGTGTATTAATATATTTATTGTGCTAACTGTTTCAATAAACATCGTTATATGAGGGAGTTCTTAATAGTGAGTATGCCTGCGCCTGCATGAAGGCATGCATCTGTATATTGTGTGTGTTTGCATTTGTGTGTGTGTGTGTGTGTGTGTGTGTGTGTGTGTGTGTGTTGAACATGAATCAGAGGGTGATGGAGTGTGTACATGGGAATGAAAGGCACCTCACCAGGCTGTCAGAAGACAGTGACAGCAGAGTAGAATGAAGTGCACAGATGGTCCTACACACGCTCATATCCCTGTGTGTAGGCAGACACACACACACACGCACACACACACACACATATTCACCACAGAAATAGACACCCGGCAGGCAAGAAACACTTACTGTGTCAATCACAGCACGCAAGGCTCTGGCGTCTGGAGCATAGCCTGACTCCCATCTAGCATATCAGCAGAGCACCACAACTCTGTCTTTCAACACACACACACACACACACACACACACACACACACACACACGCACACACACAAGCCTATACAATAAAGACATACAATCAGAGAGATACTGTATGCACAGTCTTATATTCTCTTATGCGCTCACATACACACATATATTAAATCAATCTCATTCAACTCACAGACTCTTTGCTGTTTGAGCTGTGCTCCCATTGAACTTTTACTCATAGTGGAGAAAACAAACAGATCTCTCTCTCTCTCTCTCTCTCTCTCAATCTCTCTCTATCTATCTCTCTCTCACACACACACACCACACACACACACACACACACACACACATAGCAGACCATTTCATCACCCAATCTCACATAAAGAAAATAAATAAAATATGGCTTTAGGAAAGTGAATTGTTTTTGCCAAATGGTTCCTGTTAAAGAGGAAGTGGTGTCTCTCTGTCTAGCTGTGTGGTGAGGCAATCTTTATTGGTTGCCACAACAACTAATGGCTCCATCCCACAATACTCTGTTCACATCTATTTACTTTTCAAGTTGTAATATAAGGCTCACACACACACATACACACACACACACACACACACACACACACACACACTTATTTTAATACAGTTTCAGTACCATGGACAGCAGCAACAACCACAATGTATTTGTTTATGATTCCACACTATTCCTGAAGTATACTATGACTTTACTGTACTAGCATCCACTATACTATGTTGAGTATGTCCAATAAGGTCAATATTACTGTCTGATCCACATTCATTATTTCCTCTTCCTACCCACAGGAGGATGCCATTTTCATCCAAAATCTAAGACAAAATCCTAGGACTAAAAGAAATAAAAAACAATGCAGAGTCCTTTAGACATCGCTTGTCACTTTTCTTGTCCTCTTCATTACATTTTCATTATCATCCCCATCGGCAGATGAACATCACAGCGTAAAAACTCAGAGGATCTCCTCTCATTACCGGCGATAAGCGCTCGGAGCCGGCGCGGCCGACGAGACCATCAATCACGGTTAGATGGCGAAGCAGCCGTCGCCCACAGGCGCAGCGGCAGCCACAGCCACTCGTCGCCATGCCACCGCCATCCCACTGAGCCGGTAAACAGAATGCGCCTCAACCCGCCAGGCTTTTGTCTACACCTTTGAAAAATACAGACATCCACAGAAGTAGTTTTCGTGAAAAAATAACACACAAAAATCAACACAATCTGTCCCAAAGTAAAAGGAAAATGAGCATACCGCCACTGTCTGTTTTTGTCTGGGTAAACACATTTTCTTGTACGGAGACGGGATGTTAAATATGGCAACCAAAAGCAGTTGGCTTGAAATCATCTCCAAGAATTCTCAAATGATGCCTGACTTGTGGCCAATTTAACGCTGAAATAGTCATTGACATTTTGTTAATCCATCTGTGATGAAAATCAATTTCCAGCCCCAATCTGATATACATATCTAATGAAATGACAATGATAAGCTCCAGTATTGATCCACAATCAGGAAGTTTGCTCTGATGCCCTTGAGCAGGAGAGAGGACATGTCTTTTATCTGTGCATTAAATCTTCATATATTCCTCCCTCTCTCTCCCTCCCTCTCTCCCTCCCTTTCTCTCTCTCTCTCTCTCTCTCTTGGCCTCTTTCACACTGTTTTGCTTTCATTCTAAAGCTTTGGTGTTTCAAATTCTCATTTCTACATGGAGAAAGACAAACCTTGAAGGAATCAGAGAGAGAGAGAGAGTTCTTTAGGGAGTCCACACACACACACACACACACACACACACACACACACACACAGCTCACTCAAGTTAATGAGTGGAGTGGCAGTAGGGTAGCACACAGAGCACTGGCAGCCTTTTAGTTCTCACACCATGAAAGAGTCACCTTGAGAAGCTGCACAACTTTGAATGGAAAAACCTACAAGAAGTGTTCTAGCGAAACACCCAGAAACAGACACAGAGAAACAGACACAGAGAGAGAGAGAGAGAGAGAGACCTAATTACATTTAAAATGAGGTTTACACTTGATAAGCACCAGTTGTGTTGAAACCAGCTGGTGGGGCATTCATAGTCTCCTTGCCCCCCCCAACACACACACACACACACACACACACACACGCACACACACACACACACGCACACACACACACACGCACACACATACGCACACACACACGCACACAGGCTTATTCATCTCCTCCACTTTCATCTGATCCATTGCCTCTCACAAAGCGGCGGGCGGCGCGGAGAATGGACCTGGGATTGTGTGTGACGTGCACTGACTGGGAGACAAAAGGCACTGGGAATAGACTTGCATCACTCTGTTCTATTCTTGGCTTTTTTTTGGCAGCAACCTTCTGACAAGCAAATCATCTCTCTCACACCCTGAGCCTTAAGACTCTTTCCTCTCGCATCTAAGACCTTCTCTTACTTTACTTTTTGTGCGAATTTAATTTCACGTGCCAGTACACACACACACACACACACACGTGCAATGTAACACAACCACACATGCCAGTAAGACACACACACATGCTTCCATCTCTCACTCTGCTCCCACCTCTTAGTTGGTCTTCACACAAAAGGTGAGAAAGACCTTTTGCTAACACTGCATTTATTTTTTTTATTTCTCTTCTTTGTTCTCTCTCTCTCTCTCTCTCTCTCTCTCTCTCTGTCTGCCTGTCCGTCTCTCACTTTTTTTCGTCTCTCTACTCCAATATTTGGGCTCAAGCTGTTTGGAAGATTTTCAATGTTTTGCATGCATGTCTCTGTGTCCCTCTCTCTCCTTTCTTAGAAAGTGCTTAGAGTTCTATCACACAAGGCCTTTGGAAGGCCACCTCTACCGCCATTCCTCTGAAGCTGACACCCTTGCATCCTTTCATTTGTCTGTCTGCCTGTCTATCGGTCTGTCCATCTGTCTCTCTGTCTGTCTGTCAGTCTATCACATCCCTCACTCAGCCTGGGCAGTTAAGGGACCTGTGTGTGGTGTGAGTCATCGTCTGTGCTGCTGTCTCTCCTCTGCGTCTGTCCTCCCCCAGTGCTTGGGTGCCATGGCTCAGAGTGCCTGAGTGCACCAGAGAGAGGATGCACAGCACAGACAGCCACAGACAGGTGCTGCTGAGTGTCCTGTCAGGCTCACGCTTGCTCTCCCTCCCTCCCTTTCTCCCTCTCTCTCTCTCTGTGTCTCTCCCTCTCTCTCCCTCCCTCCCTCTCTCTCTCTCTCTCTCTCTCTCTCTCTCTCTCTTCACCATTCACAGCTGTATGGTGACAGTCAGTGACATTCTACCACACACACACACACACACACACACACACACACACACACACACACACACACACACACACACACACACACACCACCACCACCACCAGCACGCTCATCATACTGCCAGAGAACAGCATGTCACTAGTTTGGTGTAGAGTACATTTGGGTATCTGGCAGATGCTTTATCCAGAGTAAGGGACAACAAACACATACAGTGATTTAAACATATGTATAATAGAAGCATTTGGAATGACATTAATGCTCAAAAACTATCACTAATATCGACACGGTTTAATATTAGAAGCTAATTAGAGTTTCTTTAGTGCACAACTCACAAATGCTAATTACAGTCAAATCACTAATCATTTTACACTACATAATAAATGAATAGGACATAACACTAATTTTGTGGCTCAGCCATACCCTTGCATCACACTGCAGACTGCAGGTATGCTGGAAATGAATAAGACAAAATGAAAATGAAACACCTAAATGACATCCAGTAGCACAGGAAAATAATTATCCGATCCAATTATGTGCAAAGTGCAAAGACATACTTAATATGTGACAATGAAATTCATAACCTAATTCACATTCTGTTCCGGTCATTATGGGGCCCCCACACTAAAGACATAACAATGATGATAGAATAACTATTCTGTGTCTAAGTGAATCAGATGACATCAAGGTAAGCAGATAGTCAGTAAAATAAGGTCCCAGCAATATATATGAAGCTGTTTGTGGGACATATTCAGAAGAATCTGGAAAATATAGTGTGCTTTGAATGATTCAGTCTCTCTTGCGTTGCGTTGTATAAACGTACGCCTCCCACTGTAGCTGACAACATTTGCCATTGGCACATTGGCACTAGTGGAGTAGACAAGCACAGGGGAAGCATGTCAAGGGTAATACAGGATTGCATATCAAGGCAAACTAAAAGAGTGTCTGGCTTTCCAAACATCCTGCCACACGCACTGTTGAGTCAAGAACGGATGGATTAGTGATTCTTCCGAGCAGTAAGACAGCACAGACTCCATTTATAGCTCTCTCTGAATAGGCACTTAATTATATAGGTCCACAGGCTTCTCTTTTTTGCACTTTATGGAATGCATCTGAAGCCATGAAGCATGCAGGCTATCTTTGCTGTTAAGTCCTTATCCAGTGAGGCACAGGCACACGCATGCGTGCACACAAACACAAACACAACCACACACACACACACACACACACACACACACACACCAGTCAGCATTCACATAAAGCAAACTCATTTCCCACTGGGCAACCATGACGCCTCTAAATCTCAGGTCTCAGATCAACAGCTCCGACCTCCAGCTGCATCCATTCATACCATGTCAAACACACACACACACACCCACACACACACGTCAGACATCACACCCTCATGAGTCAGAGCCACGGCACACACTGGTTCACCTGTCACGACAGTGTAAAACCTTACCAGTCAGAGCAAACACACTTATCCAGTCCATTGCAGAATCATTACTTTTAATGCAAATAATACATTAATTTGTGTGGGTGTGTGTGTGCTCTGCATTATATAACAAAAACATTTACATATAATACATAAGTACATATAAAAGTCTGATGCTGCAATAGGACAACTGAGCTCATTCGATCCGTGTCACAGAGTTCTCTGCGGCCATATTGTTGACATAGAAACTGTCAATTAATGCGGCTGTCTATCAGAGCTACGATAGCTTATTGGCACCCACTGTCTGGAAACATGAAGGGAAATACGACTGATGATCACACAGAAGGGGACAGCTTGCTAGGGACAGGCGAAACTTCCAGCCACACCACCGTCATCATTTTACCATTGCTAGCATAAGATTAGCAACCTCACAGCGAAGCCCCTAGGCTACTCATCATTTAACCACACGCTAGTTTTAGGGAAGGTGATGATGTTTTTATGATCTCTGGTCAATAAAGTCATGTAGCCTATGAATGATGGTGAAGTGTGTCTGTTTTATAGAGCCAATTGAAACATTTGAATTAGGCTAAACGTAGTTTACAAAGAGGGAAGACTGAAAGCTAACGTTTAATTAAAATTAGCCCGCAAGAATAGCTGTAGCAGCAATGATATGTTAACAATATGGCCACTCGAATGTCTTTTCAAAATTGTGAAAGAGTCCTATTGAACCATCACTTCCAGCTCAAGCACATTTTAAGGACTGCTCTTTCGTCTTCAGCAACACAGAACAAAGGCAGTCAGTGTGTATGTGTGTGTGTGGGCGTGTGCGCACACGCATGCTAGTCTCTCTCTCAGTGTATGATGGACTTCTGGGTTCTCTTCTGTGCTGTCCTGGAGTGCTGGCCAGTGGTCATTGATCCAGACCTGTTATCAGTCAGCTGCTTTTATCCAGGCTGCAGAGACTCATCTGAGGCTGGACAAAGACTGGACAGATGACTGATAGCTAATCAATGTGAAGAGGCTGAAACTAACGCCCAAAGCTCAGAGTGAATGTGTGTGTGTGTGTGTGTGTGTGTGTGTGTGTGTGTGTGTGTGTGTGTGTGTTTCCACTTAAGTTTGAGGTGTTTGAGTGGATGTTATGTATCTGCTTGCGTGTGCCCGTGCATATGTTTGTGTTTGGGAGGATGTATGTGTTTGCTCGACTGGGGTGTGCATGTGTACGTGTGTGTGCATGCGCGTGTGCACACGTATGCGTGTGTGTGTGTGTGTGTGTGCGTGTGCATGTGCGTGTGTGTGTGTGTTTGAGAATCGTCAGCATAATTGTGAGTCCAGAGCAATCAGAGATTCCTTTGATGTAGCCACTTCAGAAACAGGGCACAGAATGCTGCCTGCAAGCAGCAAAGACAGACAGTGATGCTAAACAAGGTGCACCTTAAAGACAAAGCAATGATTCCCCCATCTGATTCTCACAGGCAAGGAGGCAGCCTTTCAATTCACACTGACATTAATTACCTGCATTAACTCCTCATCGTTTTAAATCAATAGCATTTAATTCATTAATCAGGAGATAGTGTTTCTGTCGCGATCGGTTTGGGTCTGTCTTGATATAGAGTAGGATTGCATTACAATTTAAAGCAAACAGATAAAGTCTAAATACTGTGACCATACACACACACACAAACACATACACACACACACACACACACACGCACGTGCGCACTATATACAAACACTGTGACTTGCCTCCCTCTTCTCTGACCTGTAGAGTTGCATATATCCTTGGATCACACACTATATATTCTCCCAAGCATCACGTATTTCCTCTTTCCATTCTGTCGGCCATCAGATCATGGCCACAAACTCTTCAGTGACTTCATATCCTTGATAAATGTATTCACAGGCGTGAGTGCATGCAGGTATGTGGGTGGTATGTTTCTACGCTGTGTTTGATGTACATGTGAATTTATCCATACAGGAGCTGCATTTATAAAGACCAGAAGACAGTGTGAGTCGAGAGCAAATACCCTCATCTAAGTTTCAAAGAGAATCAAGGCTGCTGGTTTTGCAGAGAATGACAGGTCATTTGTGGAGAGATGAATGGGCTGACATTGGACGACTGGGGGAAATCAGTGGCTTTGATAAACCACACAAGGCCCCCCACCAACCGCCCACGAATCCATGGAGATCGAACACAGCCAGGCGTGCGTCTTTCGATTCATGTGGCCAATCAATGAGCCGCCCCTGAATACCATGCACACCCATCAGAGGAGGGATGGACAGACAGACTGAGACAGACTGAGAGAAAGAAATAGAGAGATAGGGAGGAGAGAAAGAAATGAGGGAGAGAGAGAGAGGGAGGACAGAAAGAAATGAACAAGGACGATCAAGAGAGTTAGAGGGAGAGAGAGAAATAGACAAAGGTTGGTTGGGAGAAATGATTACAGGACAAATAAAGACCCCATGATGGCTACACTGCATGATCTTTGGACACTAAGACCCAGGCTAAGGACAATGTGAGGGGGATGCAGGTGTCAGATTTTTTGCATGGAAGACAGACCCTGTCAGCCATGAGAGCCACAACAACTAAATGTGTGTGAGACGTGAGGATGTGTGAACAGGCGGGTGAATGACTGTGTGTGTGTGTGTGTGTGTGTCTGTGGTCTCTCATACTGATGGCCAATGGCCATACAATCTCACTAGTCACACTCACAGACCACTAGTCATGTTCACAGCAACTCTCTCTCTCTCTTTCTCATGAGCACTTCGTCCTCCATCCTCAGTACACTCTGAGGGTCCAGAAAAGCACAGACACTGCAGTCAATGGCAGAGTCCTCAGTCACAAGTCATTTCAAGCCTATTCAAGTGCATATCAAAAGCAACAATGCCATAATGATTTTTCAAAGTCATCTATTACATCACTGAAGGCAACAGTTAGTCATTATTTATAAAGCCATGAGAGACATCTCTTTGTGTATTCTGCATTTCATTATTATGATTCAACTGGTGATCAGGTGGAGGAGGTAAAGGAGTTGGTGAGCGCACTACTACTCTACAGGGGCAGTTCCAGGCAAACTTAATCACATTCATGACCCCAACAAAAATGCCACATATTTTCATAATGTGCATACTTCTGAGTAGTTACTTTATTCCTCGATCATGTAAAAATGGTAAAAGATATAATAATAATAATAATAATAATAATAATAATAATAATAATAATGTTATTATCAGTGTATAATGTATGTATTCATGTATAATACTATGGTTGCTCATGTTTTGTCATATTTATAACACTAGAAATACATTTTTAATACATATTTAATACATGTTTAATTTAATACATATATACAAATACATATTTTCCAAAGGTAAATATATATACATTTTCTGTGGGTGCAGTGTGTTGCCTTGGCCAAAAGTGTAAGTAGGCTGAATGTAAATGAGGATCTTGCTAAAGCCTTCCTCTAGTCCCCATAGGATCAGTCTGCACTGCACAGTAAAGTCTCTCCCTACCTGACCTCTTAACATCAATTCTCATCAGCTAAATACTTCCAGAAGAAAGGGGCATTTCTGAGGCTTTTTCCAATCCACCCGAGGGCAAACTCGCCTTTCGAGCGTCTCTTGGAAATCTCACTCCAGATCTGTTCATTTCCAAGTAATTGTTTCAGCATCTGACAACAGTAAAGAAACCTCAAAGATCTTGAGGCCCCCAGGGGCCAATTTGATAGAAGAGATAAGCAGCATTCCCTTAAGCCTTCCAAAGACTCTCTCTCTCACCTAATCTCCCCCAGTCAGCTCCATCTACGATACAACTCCTCTGTAAGCCAATCACATCGTCTGAAAATAATATCATTTCAATATGCAATACACCTTATGACCTTCTCAAATAAATAATTCAACACTGACACAGTGTCATGCAATCACTCGTGTCTGCACAAAGCCACACACATTGGAAATCAATGTAATATCCTCTCTTAATGTGGTTCCATTGCATTGCATTGGGCACAATCATGACAACAGTTGTTATGAGGTAGAATTATAAATTCCTCAAGGTATGATTGCATATTCCTGAGTGGTCTGTGTCAGGCTGGAAGAAGACCATTTCAGGCTGACTTTAGGGGTTAAGGAGTGAGAGACACAAACATTCATCAAGTTCCGTGTTTGATTTTCGCAAGATCAGAGCCAAATCCTCATATGCTGATACAGAATATCATTGAAAAGTTTCTATTGTAATGTCACACTTGGACTTATGCAGACCGGAACAATTCAGGTTTGCTCCCATTGTAACGTACGTCTAAATATCTTTGTCTAAACTGCCTTCAAAAATGGCCAAAATGTATGTATGTTAGAGAGCAGAAGTTTATGTAAATATTTGATTTGGCTATTGATGCTTTTCTGTCACTAAATGTTGTCTTAGGGTAGGACTTCCTCTAATTCTGCGTGGCCATGGACACACGTCTCAGGTCTAAACAGATTCTTCACAGGACTGCAGTAGTTTCAGTGGTCAGGCAACTCTTTGGATCACATCACTGGTAACACAATAGTCAAATCATCCACACTGAACACACAACTACAGTGAACAGGCACAGAGTGATTTTTGTCAGCCGTCTAAGTTTGAACTAAAATCAATACTCTGTGAGGAGTTCTCCTCTCTCTGCCTTTCCACCTTTTCCTCTCATCTCTTCTTTTCTTTCTCTCTCTAGCCATCTCACAATGTCTCTATCCTACCCTCTTGATGTGGTTGTCATGGAGATCTATCAAAAGCAAACTTTTTACAGAAAAGGATTTGGCATACATCTCTCTCTCTCTCTCTCAAGCACACACACACGCATGCACCCACGCACGCACACACACACAGCTGTTATTGAGGACTACTGACTCTGTGTGTGAGGGATTATAACGCTCTTTGGGTGAGTTACAGAGCCGTGTGATTAACATAACACAGACTCCCCAAACAAAGAGAGCTTCATGACTTAAGTATGTCTCTCCGTAAGCATGTGGTTTGGACTGTGCCTAACAGTGTCTGTGGAGGGCGGTGCATATAAATAAAATATGGATGTTTTGAAAAATACAATACAATGATTATCTCAGAGATCTGACTTGTGCAACATGCAGATGCCTGTCTGTGTTGAGTATTACTACCTAGTGAGGGCTATAACAAATACAAACTAAAAGGCCTTCGGTGGGAAGGCACTTAAGCACACAACCACACAGCCAAGGCTGCTTTATGGCAATGAGCTTCTTGTTTCCATACGCAGACCTCAAAGACCATTACACACTACATGTGTGTTCTTGTTCTTGTGTGTGTGTGTGTGTGTGTGTGTGTGTGTGTGTGTGTGTGTGTGTGTGTGTGCGTACACTCTGACTACTTTTTTAGCAAAGTGTGATCAAAGGTTCAGAAAAGCTGCCTGCTGACAAGTCTTCACAGGATTCCTCCTTATAGACCCACACATACACACACACACACACACACACACACACACGCACGCTTCCAAATTACACAGCAAAATACACACCCACTCTAACTGATGGTACACTTTCTGTCTCTCTCTCTCTCTCTCTCTCTCTCACACACACACACACACACACTCACACACACTCACACACACACACAGAGACTCATCATGGTCCATCTGACCGCCCGCTGTAGCTCTTCTAGACAATATACCCCCTACAGAGCTCCACTAACCAACTCCTCTCTCTCACTGCTTGGGCCCTCACCCACAGAGAAAACACACACACACACACACACACACACACAGGGAGAGAGACAGAAAAAGAGTTCTTTTCACCTCCATTCTCCATGCTCACTCTCTGTTTGTGGTGAGCTGGTCGGAGCCCGGCGAGCCCACACAGAGACTGAGTGACAGATTACAGAAGCAGCCATTGCTTTAAGTGAGGCATCCGTCAGCCTCCAGACAGCTGCTTTTCAGCTGTAGCAAACCTAACGTGAGAGCTCATGTGAATCTACCATCACTCATTCTTCACACACACACACACACACACACACACACACACACACACACACACACACACACACACACAATGACACTGTGATAGCAGTCCTGTAGAGCTCTGGACAAAGTTGTATCCTGTCATGGATGTTTGATTGCATCTAGTGTAAGACACGATGTTTAATGTCTGCCAGTCCAGACTTTGTCCTCACATACACCTCTTTTCCAGTACATGGTACCACGTCAACTCTGCTCGTCGTTTGCTACACTTTATTTATGAACCACAGTGTAATTATTTATGCTCACTGGCCATCTGAAATTAGCACGAGGCAAAGTAAACTACATCCCAATCTGCAAAAAAGGTAAGTTGAGGGAGGTTCCCCAACTGATCTCATCGCATGTCTCTTTCCATCTAGTTCTATCTAGTTCCTCCATTTTGTAGCTCTACAACCAGTTTGCTGGTTAAACTAATATACCTGGTTAAACTAATAACTAATGCAGCGCACTCCATGTTAATTACTTATTATTTCCTAAGTTATGAATTTTGGGCCAAATCGTCAGAAATAATAATGCTGCCTTTAAAATTAAAGTGTGCACCAAGTACTTCATTGTTTCATATACCTCACTGTGTGTGCAGTTTCCCTTTCTTTATTCATGGTTTCAGGCTAAACATGCTCTCAATCAACAATAATATATATATATATAGGATACGGCCTGGAATACTTGATGTGACAAGGAATAACTGAACGACTTTCAAGGTTGACCAGACCAGACAGGCAAAGTTGATTCTCTGGCATGTAAACTGAAGTGACTCTTGCCGCCTGCAGTGGCCCTCAGAGCAGTGGCCCTCAGAGCAGTGGCCCTCAGAGCAGTGGCCATCAGTCTTCAGTATTGGCTCAGTGCAGATAGACCCTGACCAAAGCAGGTGTGAAAAGCAGTGCTAGAATGGTATAGTGGGAAAAGGACACGACTGTCCATCTAGACACTCCTGAACTCATAAAATCAGAAAGACATTGGATGTTTTAACTGTGAAGTGCCGTGTGTTTAACAATCACATCTGTTGGAAGGAAAATAACACACCTCAAACCCCTTGCTGGGGGTTTTGTTTTTTCTTTTTCAGGTGGCGTTCATCTTAACAGGTGTGCAGGCTGATACTCCAGCCCTGAGGGGATATGCTAAACTCATTCGGTGTGATTGCACAGGCAGAGTGGTGCAGGCACAGATGAACTGGGAGTATAAATAGAGGAGCCTCCTAATGTATCCCCAAAACTACATCCAGCATCTGAATCCACTTCAGCCGTAAAGCCAAATGAGTTTGAGCTGTACTGGAGACAGCTACTCATGTTAGCTATGGAAGGCGTCAGAAAGCCACTCAAGAGAATCCTTCAGGACTTCAGAGAGTAGAAGGGAGGAGAGGAGAGGAGGGGAGAGGAGAGGAGAGGAGAGGAGAGGAGCGGAGAGGGGAGGAGAGGAGAGGAGAGGAGAGGGGAATAGAGGAGGGGAGTGAGTAGACAGTTAGTAATGAGGAATCTAAATGGGAAGCCAAGTTCCGAAATGTATTAGACTGTAGGGTAAGGGTGGAGTGCGCTGATCTATCAGCTTCACTCCTCTGTTTGAGTGTGTGTGTGCATGTGTGTGTGAAACTGCAGTCTAGTTTAACACTGACCAGTCTGTTCAGGAGAGGCCTCTACTGCTGTGTCTCTGGCTCTCACACAAAGCCAGCTAGTGAGTGCAGATAATGACACACACACACACACACACACACACACACACACACACACACACGCACAGATAGACTCACATGTAAGGAGTGTAGTACAGCGGGCATCAGAGACAGATAGCAAAACTGCGTCGGGTGAAAAGAAGAGAAGAAAGTAACACATACAAAAATATATGCTGCACATATGGACACAGAGATAGACAGTAAAACTCTCACACACACAATCCTCCCACATACATGCACACAGACAGACAGACAGACAGACAGACAAACACACACACACACACACAGACGTAGTGCTCTCACCCGTCCGCCCACCAGCACTCCCACGCTCTCCCCGCCGAGTGTGCTTCCCATCTGCAGCCCCGCAGTGCCTCTCCTTCACACGCTCGTCTCCATATCAACACCACCATCACCAACACACCCCCTATCCTCGCCCAAGTGCACTTGGACACGAGGAGACTCTCGCCATCACTACTCACCATTCTTTAATCACCATTCAAGAGCACTCTATGAAAGATAGGGCATCCTATACACAACCCTCTCAGGGTTCCGGCTAGCAGAGAGGCATCACAGTTTGGCTTTTGTTTTGTATTGTTTTGTTTTGTCTTCTGCGGGATCATCGTACCCAAATATACATGGACACCAGTGAAAAGGACACAGTTGACACTGAGAAATGTGTGATGTTTACAAAAAATGTTTAACACATAAACAAGAGAAGACACACATAGACACACACACACAGAAAGAGAGAGAGAGAGAGAGAGAGAGAGAGAGAGAGAGAGAGAGAGAGAGAGACATACAATATATTAGCATGCATGTGAAAACACACTTTTACTGATAACTCTTCCAGGTCTCCAGGCCCACCCATGTTTATCACTGGCCCCCATCTTCAGGCTGACTGGAGACCAGGTGTGTCTGTGTGTGTGTGTGTGTGTGTGTATGTGCATGAATGCCTGTGTGTGTATGTGTATACATGTGTGCATGTGTGTGTGTGTGCACTTATGTGTGTGCTGGCAGGTCCACCCATGTTAATCTTGGGCCCTCATCTTCAGGCTGATCGAGGGCCATGTGTGGGGTGAAGGGAGGAGGTAGGGAGGTTGTGAGATATGATATCCGGTGCTCCTGGGCCATAAGAGAGCCAGGTCTCTAGGCCTCTAGGCAGCCCAGCCAGGCAGCCAGGCAGGCAGGCAGGAAGTGGTGCTATCTGGAGAAGGCCTGACCTGTGCCTGATGTATGGGAGGCTGCTGGAGATGCGGCTGGAGATTAGGTAGAGGCAGCAGGGGAGCACTGGGGTGGGACTGCAGTGGAGGGGGAAATGAAGGCTGCTCAGAGATCACATGTTTTCCACGCATGAGCTTGCACAAGATTACACACACGTAACACATGCATTGAACACACCAGGCGCATGAACACACACACACACACACACACACACACACACACACACCACCCCTCTAGTTGGCATTCACATACACACACTCATGCTCTCTCAATCTTTCTATTTCTCTTTATCTCTTTCTTTCTTTCTTTCTCTCTCTCTCTCTATCTCTCTCTCTCACACACACACCTGCATACCACACATAGACAATCTTCTTTGGTGGGTACACAACTAGGAGATGTTTCCAGCCAGCAATCTAATTTTCCCTTGGATTTCCTGTGCAGAATGATAAAACCAAGCTGTGCAAATACCGGCACAAAAAGTCATAGCATTAAATCAGGTTTTGTATGCATGGTTCACCTGGTTGAGTAAGGCAATAAATAATTGATAGTGCAATATTTAATCACAAATGCACCCTCAAGGGCTTGCTCCGCAGATTACAATCTCTGACTTGCAAATAACGCATTTGTTAAACACGCAAACAAATTGAACCAATATGCGACCGAAGAACATCTGTGCGACTCTGGGTAATATTACAGTAAAAAAAGGAATTTATTATTGCTGTGTTGGAGACAGTAGTGTTGCCGCTGTTGTAAAGCATTAAAAAAGGCCCTTTATGTGCGGGGAAGTGCAGCATTATAATGTGGTACCAGCGCACTGGATTAGAGATGTTAATGCATGGCTCTCAGCTTTTCATTACAACCACTAATTGGAAGAACTCAAACACAAACACACACACACACAAACAAACAAACAAATATGCGTATAAATGCACATACACACAGATACACACACAAACACACACACACACACATGCACGCGCACACACACACACACACACACACACACACACACACACACACACACAAACCCACAGAAAACAAAGCCTCAAAGCCTGGGAAACACATCCATAAAGGAAGTCTAAGAGTGAAAATATTAGACCATGGAGTAAAAATAACCATGGGAGATTTTCCTTTAAGTGCGGCAGCCATGAGTGCTGATTGTCCAGTGCAGTGGAACACTGTGTCGAGAGAACGCCATGTTGGCGGTATGAGCTCTGAGCCTTAATTAGTCTTTGTGGCTCTTAACAACATGCACCCAATTAAATGAGTGAGGTCATGTGTGGCGAAGAGATACATTTTGTGTGTGTGTCTTCTGCCAGAAGGAAAGAAAAAGTAGGAAAGTTGTGTGTATGTGTGTGTTGGGTGTTGTGTGTGCAAGCGTGTGTGCGTGTATTGCTGTAAGTGAACACATCTATATAAGTGTCTCATGTCCATTTGGTGGCTGTGTTTTTTCCAGTTGGTGGTTGCTGGAGCCCAAAAGCCTGTCATCATTCCCAGTCTCAGCACTCTCAGTGTTCCCACTCTCATTACACAGCAGCACTGTGGGCCATTCACTGCTTGAGACGGCCACTGACAGCAAGCAGGCGCTAATACTTGCACTCTGACTGGGCTCACTCTCACTCATTCTCAAAGCCTCAGCACACATACAAACACACACACACACACACACACACACACACATACCCATACACATACACATACACACAATCACACACACACAGACACACACACACATACACACACACTTTCTCTCTCTCTCTCTCTCTCTCTCTCTCTCTCTCTCTGGTGTGTGTGTTTGTCAAGTGATAGCTAATTTCTAGGGGAGAGAAGAGAGCCTATGATGTGTTTGTTGTGTGTGTGTGTGTGTGTGCGTGTCCGCGTGTGTGTGTGCGCGTGTGTGTGAAATGTGCACCTATAGAGACTCCTCCATTCCACCACTTTCCATTAAGAGTCCATTCTGGGGACACCAGATTCCATGTTCAATCACAGTGACAGAGGGCATAGCCAGAGCACTCACTCCCTCAAACACACACACACACAGACTCACACAAGCACACACACACTCAAACACACACACACACAGACTCACACAAGCCACACACACACAAACACACACAGCATACATGCCCGCACCTGTGTGAAATAAATGAACTCTGGGCACACTTGTAAAGTTTGTCAACACACACACACACACACACACGCACACACACACACCACCATGTACTGCATGCAGAGATGTGGGACTCCTTTGAAATAGCTTTCTGCTTCACTCTCATTTAAAACAACTGTCTGCTTCTCTCCAGGATGAACATTACCTGCTGTCTCCAAAGAGCACGGCTAGATAACAAGCTTATCAAAGCAGAAAGAATTGTCTATTTATTTCTGTTTATTTGTTTATTTATTTTTTCAGCCGACAGGGGAAACAAAACACAGTCACACAAAACAAGTGAAACAACAGTATGACTTATTTTTAAGATGACTTGTGTGTGTGTGTGTGAGAGAGAGAGAGCGGCTTCAGAGGAAATTGAATTTATGGTCTTGTTTGTCTGTGAGAGGAATGAGAAGCAGAGGGAAGAGGCCTGTCCTCTCACGTGTGTGTGTGTGTGTGTGTGTGTGTTTGTGTGTGTGTCACCATAGCTGCTATCTCGGGTAGGTCACAGTCACAGTCACCTCCCACCTCCCTACCTCTCTATCAATTTTGACGTTTGAAATCTCTCTCTCTCATACCTCCATCTCTTCAGAAAAAAGAGAATGCAATGCATTTGCCATATAAAACCATCTGGAAAAATGGGCAATTCCATCAATTTGAGTTCCTCTGCTCCTGTGGGTTCAAGGACAAACAACCACCTTTACAACTTCTGTGGTATTGGGATCCATTCCATGATGTCACCATGATGGCACTTCATGGAGTCTCTCTTACTGTCTTACTGACTTCTCTATCTCTCGCACACAAAACAGCAGCAGGGGCCGGACACCCACAGCTCTTGAAGTCTTTTATATGCATGTGGTGTGTGTGTGTGTGTGTGTGTGTGTGTGTACATTTCAGCACACAAAGCATCCCATGCCCCCCGTGCAGTGGGGTTCAGAGTACCGTCTGTGCTCCAGCTGCAAGCCTGAGTCATTAGCAGGTGACCTGGAGGTCCATGCCCACCAGCTCCGTCCGAGGAGGAGGCTTTCATCAAGCCCCATGGCTCAAAGCCATGACCCACCTCTCTGTGCTTCAGAGATGAAGGGGTGTGTATGCATGCATGTATATGTGTGTGTGTGTGTGTGTGTGTGTGTGTGTGTGTGTGAGAGAGAGAGAGAGAGAGAGAGAGAAAGAGAAAAGAGAGTGAGAGAGACAGATAGTGAGAGATGAGAGATGGGAGAGACGATTAGGGATCGAGAGAACGAGTGAATTTGAGTGTGTGTGTGTGTGCGTGTGCGTGCGTGTGTGTGCGTGTCTGAGTGTGTGTGTGTGAGAAAAGAGAGAGAGATAGTGAGAGAGAGAGAGAGACAGACAGATAGTGAGAGATGAGAGATGGGAGAGATGATTAGAGATCAAGAGAACAAGAGAGTTTAAGTGTGTGTGTGTGTGTGTGTGTGTGTGTGTGTGTGTGTGTGTGTGTGCATGTGAGTGTATGTATGTGTATGTGTGAGAAAAAGAGAGCGAGTGAGTGATGGATGCTGTAATTATCCAGCTATACCTGTGAGTGTGTGCACTTTATCTGTGACCACCTGCCTTGTTCCCCTGTCTAAGACTAGCAGTAAACCAGATGCAAAGACAGAGGGAGACAGCAGGGAGTGCCTCACTATAGCAGTGTGCATGTGTGCAGTGCGACTATTTATATATGTATATACTGTCTCTCTCTCTCTCTCTCTCTCTCTCTCTCTCTCACACACACACACACACGCACACATATATATATATGAGCATATAGGTTTGTTTTGGTTACAGTGTGTGATATATGGGATATATAAATGTCTGAGCCCACACATTTGAAGTGTGTGTGTGTGCACACATATGTGTCCTGTGCATGTATGTGCGTGCATGTCAGTGTGTATTATGTCTGAGTGCTTACATTTCTACTCTGTGAGCGTCAACATGTGTATGCATGTGTGCATGTGTGTGTGTGTGTGCATCCGTGTTCGGGCTTGCACAGTCCTCTCAGCATGTGGGTTTGAGCATGTCTCCACTCCTGATGAGATTGTAATTAGCCACTTGCAGTAATGTATTTCCATCCCATCCCCTAGCGGGGCTGGTGTGAAGCACTAGGAGTCGGTGTGAGCCATGGGAATGCACAGGCATCCTCCGCAGAGGCCTGGGACTGTTTCTCATTCAGCCCACTGGCTCGTGTGCCACACTGACATCCCGCCTGATAAGATTCATTCACCCCAACACCGCCTCTCACTCAGCCCCATATCTCACACACAAATGAACAAGCAAACTAACCCAGAGAAAGAGAACAACAGATAGAGAGAGAGAGCAAGAGAGAGAGAGAGAGATACTCATGCAGTTGGAAGGATAGGAGGACAGGAGGAGAAAAGAGAAAGACAATATGAGAGAGAGGATAAGAGGGGAAAAAAGAAAATGACAGATACAGAGAGCAAGGGGGATAGAGGGAGTGGGGATAGTGGAACAGAAAGACAGAGAGAGAAAGAGAGAGAGAGAATGAAAAGCAGAGGTGCAGGTTTGTAGATAGCAAATGACTAATGGAAGCTATCTCTACTGCCACAGCAGATTGGAGGGAACTCAGACTGATAGCATCAGCGCCCAGGCTGCAGCGTGATGAGGCTCTGAGCACACCAGCTCCATGCTGAACACACCCCACAGCTCATGGCCACACACTCTAGGAACTGCTGCCTACCAGCACAGCAGGGGCCTGTTCAGACCGACACCGTTTTTCACCTCAAATTCAACTTTTTTACATGCAAACATTTCCCATGCAATTGACCACTGACTGCAATATACTCTACCTTTATGAAGCTCGGAACAGAAACAAGCATGCTTTCGTAGGCCACAAGGTAAAAAAAAGTGGTCATTGCTTTGCTTCCTATCTTTTGAGAAGGTGAAAAAGCGTATTCACACGATACACTTAGAGATGCATTGAAAATAGTGGTCCTAAGGTATCACTGTAGGAGGCATCTCACTCACCAAGATATCTTTGATGCTCACAAACTGTTAAAGTAAAGTGGATTCTGGAGGGTGGGGTTCTGGAATCAAAGTCTGAACACATAGCAATTCATAATCATCTTGGTCAGACTACACTTCCCAGGATGCACTACATAACACCATTCTACTAGACTAGACATATCATTCTCAGTAGGCTGCAAATTGCCATAGAGCAGTGCTGTATGGATGGGTTGGAGTCTTACCTGCAGACACGACTACTTCCTGTGTCTCTGAGCAGACCATTGGCAGCAGCGCCATGGCTACGAGAAGAATGACAGGCAACCGTGTGACCCACATGACGCTCACAGTCCTAGCATCCCTTTGCTCTGGAGTCGAGATCCTCTGGAGGCCACTGAGGAGAACACACACACACACACACAAACACACACACACACAAGAAGATCACATGGGGGATGAAAACACAAAGCACACATATTCTGCCTCTCTCCTTCCTTCATCTTCCTCTCTCTCTCTCACACATAGACACACACAGGCACATGCACATCACACAAGATTTGATTTGATATGCCTTTACTTCCAATGAAGGCTTCTAGCTCCACCACCCCTCTACCACAGTAACCATATAAGCAGGTAAACAGCAACTGTAATAATTAGTAAATGACCCCCGACCTGGGATCTGTGCTGTCCTGCACAGTTCAGCCCTGCACTCGTCTGGCCTCAAGAAGCACACACTGGAAGGCAAACACACGAGCGTGTACTGAAATCCTCAGCTACCAGTGTTACTCAATATCTCATTGTCTCGGCATCAGGAGGGACTGGGAGGTTTCCCAATGTACAACCGGCTGGCCATCATCTACATGATCGGTGACAAAGAAATAGTCCGCCATTTCTCTGAAAGCGAGAGAGAGTACAGAGAGCTGGTCTACCAACCAGCACTTCATCAAAACACTCCCCATATCCTGCCACTGCCTTCAGTAGCAGCATGAAAGGAGGAATTCCACACATCAGCATTCTCCTGCATTCCAGCACTCCAAAGCCCTCAGCACTCAGGGGCACACATTAGTGGCAGAGAGTGACAGCTTCATAGCACAGCGCACTTTAATAACGCAGCTTTACACAGTCATATTCCATAGAGCAGGAAGGGAAGGAGGCATAGGATTTCATTTCTATAGGCTATGGATATTGCATGGTGTGCGTGTGTGTGTGTATGCGTGTGTGTGTGTGTGACTGAGTCTAGAAAGATAGAGAAAAGAAACTTAAAATTGTAACTGGGAAAGGAGAGGCAGACAGATGGGAAGAGCTTTGTAGCCCACCCAACCAGCATGGCACTCTCCACACAGTGTGTGTGCGTGTGCGTGTGTGTGTGTGTGTGTGCGTGTTTGTGTGTGTGTGTCCATCTCTCTGATTACAGAGACATGGCCTCCCCTGGAGGGACAACAGAAAACAGCTTGAGTCCTGCTTGTGCCCATGTGAGAAAGTGTGTGTGTATGTGTGCGTGTGTGTGTGTGTGTGTGTGTGTGTGTGTGTGTGTGTGTGTGTGTGTGTGTGTGTATAAATGTGTCTGATGTGCATGCTTGTCAGGGCATGTGTGTGTGTGTGTGTGCTGGCAGGAAGTCTGCTCCACTTGCTCAGACACACTCCACACAGCATGCTGTCTCACTGTGTCTTTTACCCTCTCCTCAATATGATGAATCAATTAAAGAGCATGTTTTGGAAGTCCAAGCCACCCTACAGGTGTCACACACACACACACACACACACACACACACATGCCTGTAGTGACACAGCTTGTCTGAGGCGGGCCGGTGACCAGTTGGTTTTGCTGATTGGCCATCTGTAAGCCAAACTCCGTGGCCTGTGTCTCATGCCTTCAGAACAGACTCCAGACTCTCTGGCATCAGCACAACTCTCTCTCTCTCTCTCTCTCCTCTCTCTCTCTCTCTCTCTGTGTGTGTGTGTGTGTGTGTGCGTGTAGCCAGTTAGGCCCTATGCTTCTGTCACTAGTCCAGCAAAGGAGTGCCCAGACACAGCAAAGAGCTCAGAGGGTGGTGAGGAAAGTGGCTTATCAGAAGAAAACCCACAGCTTGTTTCAGCTCAGACATAGTTTTAGTTAGAAGTTGCTTTAGTTTCTTTTACTATTGTTTACCTTCTGGCCGTTATCCCTTAACAACCACAGCAACTTGATATCAATGACACTTTCAAACTTTATGATGCAACTCAGCCAAGTAACTGTCCGAGTAAAACTACCTCCAAAGGCCCCTCTGTATCAAAACACACACACACACACACACACACACACACTCACACTCACACAGGACAAAAGATGGCATTCACAAAAGTGTGGAGTAATTCATCACTCTGCACTGCCGCTCGATACGTAACGATTAAATCTTGTCTCAATGCTGCATTCCCGACAACGTGTCACATTTATTAAAGCCCTGGAAAGACTCAAAATCAAATTAATCTGTACTCGGGGTGTGTGTGTGTGTGTGTGTGTGTGTGTGTGTGTGTGTGAAGCCAACAGTGTCAGTTGGTGACATCAAACAGAGAGCCTTTCAAGCGCACGCTGGGAGGAAGCAGTTCCACTTGGAAATCCATGTAAGATTAGCTTAGCTCCCATGCTAATGTTAAAGATCAAGCTTCAAGCTGATCGGGCTGCAAGCTTTAGGCCCAGACAGGGGAGCTGTAGACCTCAGCCCATAAGTGGAGCAGGGCTTGCTGCTTTAGCTCCCACAGAGCACCTCATGAGGAAGAGGAGGAGTACCAGCAGGATGTGGAGGAGGAAGAGGAGCCCGTGCCAGGCTAGGATGGGATGGGAGGAGGGGGTAAGGAGGGAATAAGTTCTGAAGCACTGCCATGATATCTTAAAAGACCATTTACCAAAAAAGCAGCGCAATTCACTCTTCCACATATGGCCCATGGAGCAGATGCCAGGAGCATCCTTCCACCCAGTAAGCATGTGAGAGGGTTGAGAAATAAAACACTGATCAGAGATCAGTTAGTTTAAGAACAAAACAGCAACAATATAGCAATGGAATTCAAGGGAAGAATTTAAAAAGTGTATTAGTATGGAAAGGTAGAAAGAAAGATAGACAGAAAGAAAGAAAGAAAGAAAGAAAGAAAGATAGACAGAAAGAAAGAAAGAAAGAAAGAAAAAAAAGAAAGAAAGAATGAAAGTGAATGGAATAGAGAAGATGAAGAAAGGAAAATTTAGAAAATAAAGCAGACCAAAAGGAAGAAACCTTTAATTAGTGTTCACACCTGGCAGGGCTAGGTGGAGCTTCTTGCCGACAAAGCAGCGAGCAATTCTGCTTGAAACCTAGAGAGAGCAACCTATGAGAGAGAGAGAGGGAGAAAGAGAGAGAGAGAGAGAGAGAGAGAGAGAGAGATGCCTCACTCCCTTAATCCTTTCCCTGCCTTTGATTTAGCCAGCCCTTCCCAGTGGATAGCCCACTCTGCTGCAGCAATTAGAGCAGTCAGCCCCTTCACACTGCAAATAAGACACAAATAAGAAAGAGGAAAGAGAACAAGAGAAAGAAAAGGAGAGAGAGAATAAAAGGAGGGAGAGGACCTTTTCAAACAGTATCTTTCTCTTCGGTATCCTTTCACCTTCCTTTCATTCCTGGGCCTAAAATCAGTGTAGTTTTTGTGCTCAGTGCGACTGGCTTCAGCAAAGTGACTGTGCCACTGGGCCAAGCCAAAGCAGACGGATGGAAGAGCAACTTCTTTGCCACCCACCAACCTGCTCCTGTCTAAGTATGGAGGGAGCCAAAACGGAGGGAGAGAGATGGAGGGAGAGACAAAATGGAGTGAGAGGGATGAAAGGAGAGACAGAACAGAGTGAGAAATGGAGGGAGAGATTAAATGGAGTGAGAGAGAAGGAGGGAGAGACAAAATGGAGGGAGAGAGATGTAGGAAGACAGAGTCGGCGTTGATGGATGAAGAGACAGCAGCATGTGGAGAGAAGAATGTGGCTTCCTGCTGATATCTCAGCAAGCAGCAAGCAAGGAAGTGTGCGTGTGTGTGTTTGTGTGTGTGTGTGTGTGTGTGTGTGTGTGTGTCTGTGTCTATGTGTCTGTGTGCGTGCATCATAGAGAATGGGTGAGAGACAAAGAGACTGGTGTGGCCTGAGGATATTCATCTTTGACTCTGCTGTGACCACAGTATATCATCACCTAATAGCATATTAACATGACCTGCTGGGAGGGCATCCACACACACACACACACACACACACACACACACACACACAGATGGCTGGGCAGAAAGTCATAGAGAGTCAAGGTAAAAATGAAAAATACTAAAGCTAGCTTGTAGCAGAGTAAGAGGGTAAGTGTATGTAAACCATACAATTTGGAACAAGAGCGCATCTCTTCAGTCCAGATGAGTGGTTGAAACCCAGAGAGAAGCAGAGCAGGGCAGACAAGTAGTGCATTTCCTCTCACAGCTTTCCTTAGTCAGAAACCTTTTGAAAAGCATCCACATATCTTTCCTGGTAATTCAGCAAATCAAGTGAAGCTTTTAAGAAAAACACTTACACTTACCACACACCCAAACACACACCCAGTTACACACACCCAAAGATCAGTATGCATGCCAAGTTTCAGATGACCCTTGTGGAACTGGTGCCTATGAGTGCCTTTAATAAATAAGAGGCAGTATCTGAGCTGGCCTCGGAATGATAAGAAGCCCGATCAGGCTAAAGTTCTGACTGCTAATTAGTCTCAGGAGACTGAAAAACTCAGTCACTCCAGCCTCAGGTCTGGAACCTGGCACACATGTTTAAAGGCACACTCTTATACGTGTCTTATACGTGTCTTTTTGAAGTATAATGCATCCAAAAATCACCCCTACATACTGACAGTGTGAAGCAATAACAGCACTGACATGTGTATGCATTGTATTGCAGAGATATCCTCTACAATTAGCGTGCTAACTGACTAGTCCCAGGTCATCTCCTCTTGTAACACTACAGGCGGTGATAGTGAGTCACATACTGGCCAAACAGACTTCAGTAAAGTGGGAGTACTTGAACTTGCTTGAGAGCCTGCTCACAGACAGTTAACTTTACTGTCAATTGCCAACAAGCACTTTCTGAGGTTGTTGTCAAACCTGTTGAAGATACTACCCCCCTCCCCCCACACACACACACACACACCACCACCACCACCATCAGGATATAGTATATTATTATAAAAACATCATCAGAAGCGAAGGAAAGAGACAGGGCCATCATGAAATGAAGATAAAATGAGGCTTGATGCTAAGCTTGCCATTTGTCTTACAATGGTGCTTACTAAGCAGGAAGTGTATGCTAAAAGTAATTTCTGATAGCCTAACGTGATGGTCATCCCAGTTTGCTTATTTTAGTTTAAGCGAGCTATCTACACAAGGTTATTTTAACAACACAACTTTAAGTTGCTGTTCAAGTTAGAGCTAAATGCTGTGGTGATCCGCTAGCTAGCTGGGCTGAGATTACTGAGATGAAACTGCCAAGGTCTCAAACATTTACATCGCTATTTATTTCAAATGAAATAAATGTATTTCTTGGGTAGAAAAAGATTAGCCTTTATCTGTGGATGGGATGGTGGTTGTTGGGAAGCTGTGGTGTGCAGCATGCAGTGACTGGAGAAGGGACTGAGCATTTCCTTGTTTCGAACTCGAACTGAATTTTGCAGCAATACTGCTCCCATTGGAGTACGGAGTATGAATGTAATACATGTCTTTTAACACAGACTGTACCTTTAACTCTATTCATACAGTAACTCAACCATCATATTTCAGCAATTTGTAGATTTAAAGAGGAAACTGGCGGACACTTGCTAACCTGATCATTTCTCTCTCTCACACACACACACACACACACACACACACACACACTCCCATTACCCACTTGAACATTTTTATTTTTTCAGAATTTTCTCAAAATTAGGAGTTTGGCTTTGGGTGTAACAGTAACATCTGCCATTAGCCAGACAGAAGACCACTTTGGAGAGGATCCATGCCTGATGTGAAAGCCACATCTGGGCCTCATGTGGGCCTTATCTGGATCATATGCGCTCTAGAATCATTTGCCGTTCTGTGGCCCATGGAGGGTGAGTGCATCTGAATGAGGCTGAACCCTGGGGGTGAGTGGAGGGGATAATGTGACAGTCCGTGACGGTCCGTGACGTGATTCCCCTCCTCTGTCTCTTCTTGTGACAGAGGGGGAAACATCCTGTCCTCTGCTCCAACACATTGCCAATGAGAGTGTGCACGGACGGGAAGGTATGAGGAGGACTATCTCAAACACACACACACACACACACACACACACACACACACACACGCACACACACACACAGGAGCTGTGAAGCATGGAGCAGCAAAGGAACAGGCTTTTCACTTCATTACACACTCCCCTGCTCCTGCTCTCTCTCTCCCTCTCTCTCTGATTCCCTCTCTCCTTACATGCTGATCTGTCTCTTTCCTCCTCTCTCTCTCTGTGACTCTCACGCTCCTAGTCTCTCCTTTGTCTCTTCCTCTCCACACATCTCTGCTCTTTCTACCTGCCTTTGTCTCTTCCTCTCCACACATCTCTCTCTTTCTACCTTTCTTTGTTTTTTCTCTCTCTTTTCCTCAGTTTCTGTTTTCCAAGTCTTCCTCTCTCTAGTTCTGTAGGGCCCTTTAGTAGATATCACATAGGACCTCTAATAGTTTCTCCACCCCTCCTGTTGTTTTTTTTATCAATCCTTTGTTTCTCTTTCTCCTTCTCTCTTGGACAACATCACCAACATCTCAAATGATCCTCCCCATCCACACCATCACCATCATCACCACCATCATCCTCGTTGTGGTTGTCATCATTATCACCATCATTACTGTCATCTTTCTCCCCATCATCAGCAGCATCATTGCCATCCCTGTCATCAGCACCATCTTTGTCATTGTTGTAATCATCATCTATCATCACTACCACCACCACTACAGCCACCATCACCACTACAACCACCTTTACCTCTCATCAGCTCTTCTTTTTCTACTCTCCTCTCTCTATCCCTCTCTCTCTCTCTCCCCTGTCCCTCTCCTATCCACTCTGCTTGACTAGTGATAGGCAACCTCACCCCTCTCCTCTCACAATGGCTATACAGTTGGTGGGTCACTTGTCAGCAAGTCGTGCACCAAGGCATGCACCCCCCCCCCCCCTCCCCACCCCACCCTTGTGCCAGGCATGCCAGCGACCCACCCCCTTCTGCTAGGCGTGCCAGTGACCCTTCCTGCTGTGCCAGGCTGCCAGCTCGTGAAGCCAGAAGTGAACACATAGGGTAAGACAGTGTCAACTCTCATCTGAGGGCCAGAGATAGAGCCGTTTCTGGCCACAGCAAACAAGCGCCCCCCAATTGAACGTCATCCAAAAGAAGTAAACGCCTCCTCTCTCTCTCCCTCTCTCTCTTTCTCTCTCCCTCTCTCTCTCTCTCCCTCTCTCTCTCTCCCTCTCTCTCTCTCACTCTCTCACACACACACTCACACACACAAAGACAGAGAGAGAGAGAGAGAGAGAGAGAAAGAAAAAGAAAGCAAGAGAGATGCATGCTGTCTGTCTCTCTCTTTGTCTCTCTCCCGACTCCATTCCCCACCTGGCACTGCGCCACTCACAGAGGACTAGCTTGGTAAACTGTCTGACATTTAATTCAGAGGAGCATTTTACAGACCCAGAGGCATTTCAGCACCTATTCAATATGTCCCCTTTAATTGCATCATTTAACACAAGGCAATTAAGCCGCCGTTTCCAAGTGCTAATCTTTTGTTCTTCGGTCTCCCGGCAAAGCAAGTCTGACTCATCAATTGCACACAAAATGGATGCTGTCTTTTAAGGAAGAATTACTTAACTGAGCCAACTGGGTCATCTGTGCAGCACAGACTCCAGTCTCATGTTTCACTAGCGCATGGTGCCAACTCTGCCATCTCTACTCTGGAGCCTCTGCCACAGTCTCTCATGGTCTTACAGCCCGGCACTGATGCCATACTGATGGAGAAGAAAATATCCAGTGCTGATCAACTGGTACAGAGTGAAAGCCAGTCAGATTTGTTTTGCTTGAACTGGGAGGAGGGTAGATATCAATTTCATAGTTGTTTTTCTGCAAACAATCACACTCACAAATTCCATTTTGAGGAGTTTTCAAGTTTTTACACCAGCAATCACACACTGTATCAAAGCTGTAGAAACATCTGTCACCGAGAAATGTTTGTCACACAAAAAAACTTCACTCACACACATACTATACAGACACAGACCTCTCTACACACACACAGTGTATTGACACAAACATAGGCAAAGACACAGACACAGACACACACACACACACACATATACACATAGACATGGTTCTATCAGTGGTGTTTGTGTGGTGATGCCTGTGCTGTGATTGACAGCATTAGCTTTCCTCTCATGCTTCCTGGAGCTACAGCAGCATGAAATGGCTGATTACGGAGTGGCACAGTGGTTGCCGTGATGCTGGCTGTGTGTGTGTGTGTGTGTGTGTGTGTGTGTGTGTGTGTGTGTGTGTATGTGTGTGTGTGTGTGTTTGAGAGGGAGAAAGAAAGCGTAATTCCTTTCACAGATCTATGGATAAATCAGTGAACCCAGTGTGATATTTCCTATGGTGTCTGTCCCTGAATCCTTTTTCTTTCTCCCCTCCATCTCTTTGCTCTGCCTGTCCTCTACCCTCCTCTTCCAAACTCACACACACACAAACACACACATATACATGATGTCTTCCATGTGTGCACCAAACTAAAGCCAAGGCATTAATGGCAACACACCACAAAGCACATACATACACACAAACAAACACACACACAACTATAGAATAACCAACCAGATACACACAGAGACAAAAACACAGAAATATCAGCACGAACAACCATACACACATACACACACACAAATGCAGAAATCTCAGCATGAACAACCATACACACACACACACACACACACACAGATATTTTAGTATGAGTCTTTCAAGGGCTGGGCTTCCATCCTGAGCAGCGCAGCAGTGATCAAGAATGTGCATGTGTGGAGGATCAGGGATGTGCATGTGTGGAGGATCAGGGATGTGCATGTGTGGAGGATCAGGGATGTGCATGTGTGGAGGATCAGGGATGTGCATGTGTAGAGGTTTAGGGATGTGCATGTGTAGAGGATCAGGGATTTGCATGTGTGGAGGATCAGGGATGTGCATGTGTAGAGGATCAGGGATTTGCATGTGTGGAGGATCAGGGATGTGCATGTGTAGAGGATCAGGGATGTGCATGTGTGGAGGATCAGGGATGTGCATGTGTAGAGGATCAGGGATGTGCATGTGTGGAGGATCAGGGATGTGCATGTGTGGAGGATCAGGGATGTGCATGTGTGGAGGATCAGGGATGTGCATGTGTGGAGGGTTGGGAACATTGGCTCTGGAGTGGAGATGATGGTATGACACGACAACACTGCTGGGGCAAGTATTACATTTCATACTGATGACTGAAGTCAAGCTTACCACAGGCCAACACCCTGACAGCATGATCTTTGACCTTTGACCTCATCCCTCCTCCTCTCCCTTAACACTATCACTTGCACCTCTCCAACCCCCAGAGGGAAGAGAGACAAGACAGTGTGTGTGTGTGCCTGCCTGCGTTTGGGTGAGTGTAGCGTATGTGTGTGTGCACGTGTGTGTGTGTGTGTGTGTGTGTGTGTGTTTGTGTCGTGGATGGACACCAGTGCAGCGCTGGTGAACACACAAGAGACAGTGGGGGCGATGACACACACAAGCATATACATATTTACAAGGAGACACATGCAGAGAGAGAGAAGGAGAGGGAGAGGGAGAGGGGTAGAGAGGGAGAGAGGGAGAGAGAGGGAGAGGGGGAAGGGGCTGCTGTTATCAAAAACACATCAGCAAGGGGAGCCTCCAAATCCCTGCAGTGCTGCCCTGTGACCGCCTACAAGCACTGTGATTTCTGTGAACCCCCTCGGCTCCCATGAACACCAGAGCAGCACACTGAGCACAGGGCAACCCAGGGCTGGTGCAGCGAGGCAGCTATCTGACTCCTGTGAGCTGGGCTGCCTCAGGCCCCATCCACACCTCAAGCATGGGGTTAGCATAGCGACCGCTAACCTCTTATAGGTTAGAGCCCTGCCAGCAAGCAAGCCAGCTAGAATATAGGAGGGACATTGATTTTTCTTGAAGCCGTTTTGATGTATTTTAAATGAGGGCTAGTAGCAACAGTTTTACACAGGAGACATCTGGGGTCTGAATACAAACACTGCAACTGCGCGGCAACGTTGAAGGAACACTCGGCACAGCGCTTTGCGGTGTGAATGGGCCCTGAGCACCGCACTCTCCTGCCCGCTTAGCCGCGGGGGCCCAGCGGACGCACGGACGCGGCTCAGTGGTGGATGGATGCTTAGTCAGAGTGCAGCAGGGTGGCGTGCCAGTGAATAATGGCATTTAAGTTCCCCTGTGACAGTCAGAGGAGACGGATGCAGCAGCCGTGGGCCACGCTGCCATGCCTCCATCCGCCATCTTCCAGTAGTATTAGGAACTGATGGAGTGAGACAGAGATGATGATGTTGGGGGAGAACGCTGGATGATAAGGGTGGGGGTGGGGGGGTTGGTGGATGGAGGTGAGGGAAGGTTGGCTGTGGAGGAGCACTGGCGTGGAGATGGAGTGTCAATCAGAGGCTCTGGAGACGAGGCGGTGGTGTGTGGGGTGTGTGGGTGTGTGTGGAGGCGGGGGGGGAGGCATTGGGGGGGTTCGGGCTACTCATGATGCTTGGCCTGTGGCGAGCGTGTGCCCTCTGACCTCAGAGTGGATTGAGGTGAGCGGAGCAGCTTTGTTCTCTTTCTGGCTGCGTTTAGACGTTTGGGGAGATGCACGCTCGTTTTCCCTCCGGAGGACCTCGCGGTCACCATGAAACAGACAAATGACGGTGTGTAAGTGTTTGCATGAGAGTGCATACACATTGTGTGCACGTGTGTGCGCGTGTGTGTGTGTGTGTGTGTGTGTGAGTATTTGTACATGCTTGCTGGCATGTGTGTCTGCATGTCGATACCACAGATGATGACTCCAGCGCTTGCATTGTGCAGTCAGTGGCTGCTTCTCTGAAGTCCCGCGCTAAGCTACGCTGAGCTCCCTTCCCAGGGAAAAGTCCATTCGTCACTGTGGGCTCGCTGCGTCGCCAGCAGTGCAGACAGTGTCTCCTCTGGTGTGAAATTAAATACGAGGGGAAGGTCTCACCAAACGATCGCTTAAATGGAAATCCAATAAAAAAGCACTCAATCAACATCGGGCAGGAATAAAAAGGCGCGGCCGTCATTATCCAGCATTAAAGGGCACCGCGAATCTCCTCTCTCTGTCTTGACACAGGCACAATGGAGGCCACGGACAGTTATACCGCGGAGGCCGAGGGCCACGATGGATGTCCGTGACTATCGATTCCCCGAGGACCAACCTGTGTTCCGGGGCCATGAATTACAGCTCACTGCTCCAACCCATAAAGAGGGCCTAAGGTCCATTCATCCTGACAAGGGTCATTACCCAGGAACATCCATCCGCAGGGCCATGTGTGTACAAAGGCCCTGGTGATAAAAGGAAGATGAAAAATAAAAAGGGGTCCAGGGTGCACCAAGTAGATAGACACTCTATTAAGCACGCGAGAAGACAAAACAAAAGTTAAAATCGTTAAAGCGAACCAAGCATGAGCCAAGCATGAGCCAAGCATGAGCCAAGCATGAACCAAGCATGCTCGTCTCTCCTCTCGCGCCAACAACCCCGTCCCCCCACCAAACAAAAGAGCGGTGCAAGGGGAAGGACCGACACACGCACCAAACACGTAGCCTGCGTCAGCGATTCCTTAATTACGTTAAACAAACCCCGCGTCAGAAACAATCTGTGCACCATCGCACCTGACAAGCTCAATTGACAACTGACTGACACACTGCCTTACAAAAAACCAACCCTCCCCCAAAACAGAGGCACACACACTGCCTGACAAAAAAGAAATTGCCTTAGCCTGCTCAGTTTGGTTCTCGGTGGTAAAATAAATATTTTCCTACAAGTATAGCAA
>PYXC01000992.1:90000-97500 GCA_015244755.2 Tenualosa ilisha | reverse complement strand
TGCTTAGCTTCGCGCAGGTGTTCCAGCAAATAATAGAGAGAGTCCACGTTTAGATGAGTCCGTAGTAGAAAGAGAAAATGCTCTAATCCCCTTGCAGATGGGAATCCTGAACGGTTATCTGTACAATAATGCGGACAGCGCACGGTAAGGCATACAAATCGTTCAGCGCACCTTCTCCTGCGGCGGACCGGCGTTTTCCTCCGGGTCCTACTGCTGCGCAGAGACGGGTTTCACTGCAGATCCAAGGCGATAGCGCACACAACTCACGTATACGGCAGGCTTCGATATACACAAAGCAACTTGTGTTATATACACCCCGTCTTTTTAGACTCTGAATGAAAGAAAATATAGCATTTTACATTACATCAGACATTTATGATGAACAACAGAGCAGAAACAAAAACACACCTTTCACTTTTTTTAAGTGCCTTTATCCTTCAGGCAACAATACAATACCATGAGTAAGACTATTACACAGTTTTATAGTTAACTGGTACACTGTGACAATGAGTTATACATACCCTATAGGATATGGTAGCAGTTCATCCTCTATTGTCATTTAACAGAGCTCTGACTCACATGCAAATCAGTAAATGCAAACACACAATGAATGCAAACGGAGCACTGACTCACACACATGCACAGATATACTGACAGATACATACACAGAGATCCAATGTAAATGAGAGTAACAATAGCAACAATGTGAATCTAATCAAATAGGTACTTTTGCACCTTTGCTGTTCTCCACTGTTCCTTTGACTTGCTAAGCAGGCAGGGGTCAATACCCCGACCTCTGCAGGTCTGACTGCAGACAAGCAGGTGGGCAGACAGGCAGTGCCAGCCTCACTCTGCAGAATATTGATGGGTCCTCCTAGGAAGACCTGCACCAGAAAAACAGCCGGAGCCGTGCAGACCCTCTATCCTGTCAGTTTCCATAGCAATCAGCTGTGGCGAGGTGCGGTGTGAGCTGTTCCCCGTGTGTCAGTCGAGAGCCAAAATGGCGGCTTGCTCAGTTCAACTCAGCTTGGCCTTGCTCAGGGTCACTTCCTCTCAGACAAGGATACAGGAAACAAGACACCTGCAGACCTCCGGCAGGGTTTGATTGTGTTTGACAACCTGTGAATGCCGCTCTCCAACTGGCCTGCTCTCAAGGACTTCACAAACAAACACACACACACACTGGCTCCTTGCACCTGTGACACATATTTGACATTACTCTCTGTTACTCTGAGACTGTGACAGATTTATTTCTGATATACTGTAGATTTATTTTTGCACCCATGGATTTAAAAGCAAGAGCAGTGTATTTCTATTGCGTCTTTCTCTCTCACACACACACAGACACACACTACAAACGTTGTGTTTTCTGACTCATTTAATTACTGTATGTGTGCTTATGTGATTTTATTGTACATAAATGGCCTTGGTGAGTGTGGCCATTCTCAGTTTAAATACCACATACAAGGAACAGATGAGACAATTAATTAGCAGAGCCCCATCGTTTGGTGAGGTCAAGAAGAAGCATCTTTAAATTACTACACCGCTACAAATACATAGCTTAGCACTGCAGAGGAGGTGATGTGTGTGTGTGTGTGTGTGTGTGTGTGTGTTTGTGTGTTATGTGTGAGTGTATGTGTCTGTATGTGTAAATGTGTGTCTGCGTGTACACGAATAATTGTATGATTGCATGATTGTGTGTGTGTGTGTGTGTGTACGCCCACACATGTGTGCAGATGTGTTGGTGAGGATGGGGCATTTCAGTGAGTTGACGGCCTGTGTTCATTGGTGGTTGCAAGGTGGAGGAGGGGCTGGTCAAAGGAGCACCAGCAGGTGGACCACAGCATCTCTCCAGTTGAGTGTCTAATACCAGTGTGTGATCAGTGGGGTAAGTGGGCCCGTCAGCAGACAATGCCAGGGCATTCTCATTGGCCTCAGGACAAGCTTGAGAGAGCATAACGATCCTGGGCAGCCCCACGGACAGCTCTCGGTGCTGAAGCTGACGCTGCCGCAGAGCCCAGCCATGTCCCAGCATATTAATGTCAAGACCAGAGACAAGCCCGTGCTGGAACAGCTGAGGGGAATTTCTAATCGAATCACAGAACCCTTGTCCCTTACACCCCTCCCAACACACACACACACTCACTCACACCCCCAGCACTCAATCAGAGGGGTGTGTTTAAGGGGTTAACATGCAGCGATTAGCATAGATGCCTGAGTGTCACTGAGGTTAGTCAAGAGGTTAGCAGCAGGGCTGTTTGGAATGAGAGGACACTGAAGTGAGACCTCTGGGCTTGGGCTGGATTATGCACAGACACAGTCACACAGCACAGCACAAATGCAGCAACACGTTCACAAGCACATACTGTATATGCATGCACTCTTTTGCAAAGCCACATATGCACACACACACACGCACACACGCACACACACACACACACTGTTTCTGTTTCTTAGCCATAATAAATAAACTGTTAATATGCTATACATGTAGGCAGCTCCATTGTTCTTTCTCTTTCCCACACACACACACATACTTTCTCTCTCTCTCTCTCTCACACACACACTCACACCTCTCTTGTCTACCTGAAAACCAGGTCAAGGTGAGGCAGTAGAGGGACCCTGTAATGATGTGACTTGGGATCCAGTTAGTAGCAGCTGGTCTTCCAAGGACATGAAGTTATTTTGTTTTGTTTTAAGGAAAGAGAGACCATTACAGAACGCAGACAGACAGACAGACACACGGACAGACAGACAGACAGACAGACAGACAGACAGACAGACAGACAGACAGAAAAGAGATGAGTCTGGGAAGGACTCTTAGAAGGCTGCAAAGGAAGGAGGAAAGTGAGTGGAAAAGAAAAAGAAGGGAGGAATGCAAATGTGGCCATGTTGAGTACACAGCAATGACAAAAGCAAATGAGAGGGAGAAAAAAAAGAAAAAAGGGGAAATGGGGAGAGAGGAGGAATGAGAGAAAGAACAGTAAAGGTGCGCTGAATAGTGATGGAGGTGAGAGAAGGAGAAATGAATGCTAGTAGAATGGAAAACGAAGGAAAAGACAAGAAAGAGGAAGAAGTGTGCAAAAGAAGACAGAAAGTGGGGGAAGCAGAAAGAGAAAGAAAGAGAGAGAGAGAGAGAGAGAGGGGTGGAGGTGAATACTAAAGAAGAGGAGATTGTGTCAGATTGCTTGGTTTTAGTGGGCTGCGTCTGCTTTTGGATGGCATGTGGAGGGTGGGAGAGAGAGTGTGCGGGTGAGGAAGAAAGAGGGGTAGGGTCGGGTGGGGGGCTCCCACGGGAGGTGAGGGGCTAATAGCAGATCAGTCCCCAGGTCTCCCCTGCAGTGGCTGGAGGCTGGGACCCCCGCTAAAGAGCCTCCACACCCTCCAGGGCTTTAGAGCTGCCTTCACTCCCTCTCCTCACTGCACTCATGCAAGAGAGCACAAGGGCTGGCCTCACACATCATTCACATAACAATGCAGGAGAAAGTCACAAACATAGGGGATGATGTGCTGTTGTGTGTGTGTGTGTGTGTGTGTGTGAGTGTATGTGTATGTGCGCGTGTGTGATTACTACAAGCTACAAACACAAGCTGTATTTGTGCTTTTACTACGTTGTTACGTTGCTGTGATGTCTGTATGAATAACAATAATCAGTGATGCCTTGATCAAGTTAAATGAGTCAGTATGAGTGAATCTAACAATGATAAATGCTTATCTAATGGCAGACATAAAAACTAGCCTCCTACAATAATCACCTTTCCAGTCAATCTTCATCATGCCTGACATGCTTCCACAAATCTCTATAGTGGATAATGCAGTCACCATCCCTCTCCGTCTGTGCTCAGCTGTCCTTCATCTGCCATTTAACATCCTTTAACCTTTCCAGATCATACAGGCTTAACGTCACACTGGCCCAGACGCTTAGGACTGGATCTCATTTCGCACCCATTTTATCAGCGCCTCACACACACACTGGCCCAAACGCATTTACACTCCACAGCTATTTCTGCAGGGGACCCTGTGAGACCCCTCAAGCCTCTCGTGGACTTACAAAGAGGAGGTTGGGGGGCAGAGAGGGATGGAGAGGGAGAAAGAGAAAGATGGAGCAAAGAAGGAGAGAGGAATGGAGCAGGAGAGAAGAATATATGAGAGAGAGATGGAGGGAGAGAAAGACAGATTCTGCAAGATGCAAGAGAGAGAGTCATGCTCAGCTAAGCTACGTGGAGTAGATTAACAGAGAGAGATGGAGGGGAAGTCAGAATAATAAGCCAGTCATATGTGCATTTGCTGCCTCAAAACGGTTCATATCACCAACGTGTCATATCACCAATGGCTAAATCTAACTGTGCGTAATCACTAATTCGCCATATATGTCAATGGGGCATTAGAATCAGTGGAGTGACTGGCTGGGCAACCAGAGACAGTCCTCAGGCACTAGCCCTGAGAGGAGAGAACAGAACAAGGTGGTAAGAAATGGGGTGGGGTACAGGTTGGTGTGTGTATTTATGTTTTTTAGGAGTGTGTGTGTCCATATGATGGTGTGTTTGTGTGTGTGTGTGTGTGTGTGTGCGTGTGTCCATGATGGTGTGTTTCTCTGTGTGTGTGTGTATGTGTGTGTCCATATGATGATGTGTTTCTGTGTGTGTGTCCATATGGTGATGTGTTTCTGTGTGTATGTATGTGTGTGTGTGTCCATATGATGATGCGTTTCTGTGTGTGTGCTGTATGTGGTTAGGGGGAGTAGTGAGGACTGGGCTAATTACCATGTGGGAAGTGTTCTCTAAGTAAACGTGGACTAACGAAGCCCAGTGCTCAGTGGGAGTGTGTGTGTATATGTGTGTGTGTGTGTGTGTGTGTGTGTGTGTGTGTATGCCCAGTGCTCAGTGGGAGTGTGTGTGTATATGTGTGTGTGGGTGTGTGTGTGTGTGTGTATGCCCAGTGCTCAGTGGGAGTGTGTGTGTATATGTGTATGTATGTGTGTGTGTATGCCCAGTGCTCAGTGGGAGTGTGTTTGTATATGTGTGTGTGTGCGTGTGTGTGTGTGTGTGTGTGTGTATGCCCAGTGCTCAGTGGGAGTGCGTGTGTATATGTGTGTGTATATGTGTGTGTGTGTGTGTGTGTGTGTGTGTGTGTGTGTATGCCCAGTGCTTAGTGGGAGTGCATGTGTATATGTGTGTATGTGTGTGTGTGTGTGTGTGTGTGCGTGTGTATGCCCAGTGCTCAGTGGGAGTGTGTGTGTATATGTGTGTATATGTGTGTGTGTGTGTGTGTGTGTATGCCCAGTGCTCAGTGGGAGTGCGTGTGTATATGTGTGTGTGTGTGTGTATGCCCAGTGCTCAGTGGGAGTGCGTGTGTATATGTGTGTGTGTGTGTGTATGCCCAGTGCTCAGTGGGAGTGCGTGTGTATATATGTGTGTGTGTGTGTGTGTGTATGCCCAGTGCTCAGTGGGAGTGCGTGTGTATATGTGTGTGTGTGTGTGTGTGTATGCCCAGTGCTCAGTGGGAGTGCGTGGCCTCACTCTGGGCTGCTCCTAATGAAACTTGTCTCTCTCCTCTCCTCTTCTCTCGCCTCCCTGACTCTCACGCTTCGCCATGTTCAAACATTTAAACGGCCTAATGAGCCAATTTACGGCAGGAAAATGAAAAAGCGCCCAGAGATAAGAACATAGTGACACTTTTCTTTTCTTTTCTTTCTCTCTCGCTCCCTAAGCTTCATTTTTTCCCTTTCTCTTCCTTTGCCCAATCTATTGAGTTTCTCATTGAGCAATTGCCATTGTTTGCATTGTGATATATAACACTCCCCCCACCTCCCTCTTTCTCTCACTCTCCCTCTATCTCGTCCTCTTTATCTCATGGTCTTGTCATTATGAAGCAATGACAGAATTTCCATTGCAGTTTCATACACACTATAACTGTGAAGGACTGTAGATGTGCCTTTACCAGGAGGTGAGGGGGGAGGGGGGGCTGTGACTAGCATAGTGAATAGTGATCCAGACATGTGCAGTGTGTGTGTAGCACAGGGGGGGTTGGGGGTGTGCGTGTGTGTGTGGGGGGGGGGGGTTAGGGGTGTAGATTAACACTTTTAAATGAATAAATTACCGGCGCATGACTGGTTAGGTGGCATTATGTGCTCCATCCTGACGTGAGGGAAAGTCAGAGTCTACCCAGCGCGCCAGTGGCACGGCTGCCAGGCTGGAGATTGCTCGGGGAATACTTAGGAGAGAGTGCCAACGTGCAGTGGCACAAGGTGGGTGTCAATTAAAGATGATGTATGAGCCTGCCGTTTTTTTAATTAGAAACCGGCAATACATTTAATAATGGTCATTATACCATTAATTAAGCGTTAATTGATGTGAATCGCTTTGCGCACTAAATTGGCAAAACACAGGTGAGAGGGGGAAGGAAGCCAGCAGGGTAGCTTCAAGGGCAGGTCTCTCAGTCCCTCATACAGCACATCATACTAGTCCAGGAAGACTCCACTCACACATGCTCAGAGAGCCTGAGGGAAAGTTGGCCCCGTAGGTGAGGTTATGTCCCCACGGAGCACAGCACTCCCAAGAGGAGTCATTGGTGGGTTTCTGTTACCCAAATGACCAACTCCTGTCTGTTGAACAAATGGTTAAAATGGCACACGAATCAAGACTCACAAGCTGAGAAATCCAATGACTTGTGTGTGCGTGTCAGTGTGTGTGTATGCATAAGTGAATTCACTTTTGTGTGTGTGTGTGTGTATGCATTTCCGTGGGTGTGTGGGTGTCTGACAGTATCTATGTGTGTTTGTGTGTGTGTGTGTGTGTGTGTGTGAAACAGCTGCATATTGGAATCAATCACATTATCAGGCCTAACGGTTGAGTGAAACCTTTCCCTGCATGTGGGAGAGGGCCCTCCATCAGCCCTAATTGGAGCCCCGGTGCGCCGTATACTCCAGTGAAGGGCCAGCCACTGGATCTTGCTAAGATGTAAATCCATTACAGCACTTTTATCATGACAGCCAAGAAGCCGAGCACTCCTTCATTAGTGGTGCACAATGAGTTTGTCTTTTCTCTTTTATTTTGCCTCCTGGAGAAACAAGCAAGTGTTTCCTGACAGGGAGCCGGACAGTTAGTGTGAAGTTATGGTGTTATCCAGGGACACTAGACTCAGTGAAGAGCACTGGAGGAGAAATGACTCACACACTAATGATGAGGATGATAGGAGCTGCTCTGGGCCTATGGGGGAGGGGGAGCAATTAAAAGTTGGTGTCAATGCTGTTGTAACAGGGGTTGTGGCTGGACAGTTCAACCTGCCCTGTCTTTCTTTCACTCTCTTTTTCCACTTTGACTTTGTTCATGGTTTTTTTTTTTTCTATTCCTTGCCTCTCTATCACTTTCTTTTCATCTTTATTGCTCCCTTATCTGGCCATCCAAATCTATTTTGTTGCACCCCACCCACCCGCCCACTCACTCTCACACACAACACACACACACACACACACACACACTCACACACACACACACACAG
>PYXC01000992.1:57500-82500 GCA_015244755.2 Tenualosa ilisha | reverse complement strand
GACACTAATGGCTTTGAAGGGCCGTCATTACATCTATGTATGTGTGTGTGTGTCAGAGAGAGAGAAACAGAGACACAGACACACACAGAGAGAGAGAGAGAGAGAGAGAGAGAGAGAGAGAGAGAATGTGGGCACCATAACAACAAGGCATATCTATTGTGTTTTATAGGAAAAACTATTTTTGCCTGACTGAAGCTAGATCTTCCTGATCACAGTCTCTGCAGTCTTGGCAACATGAGTCTAAACTGGAGGATACTGTGGACTGCAATTCTGGCAAGTGACCCAGAAGCTTGGAACAAGTCTAGCATGAGCATTAAGTGAGCAGCAGCAATTATAACAAGCAGTGTTATGCTTTCACAGGGGGGGCAATGGGTTCTTGACACTGTTGTTTTATTCAAATGCTAATTAACTCAGTCATTAGCAGCTAAGGACAGTCCACAGGCTGACTGAATGCTCTGCAGTGCCTTTCCACAGGCTGACTGAATGCTCTGCAGTGCCTTTCTGAAGGAGAGGATCAGAAATTGTTTAAAACGCTGGTAAAACTTTTCTACAGATAATTGATTTTTAACATTAGAGGATAAGGTTATGTTCAATACGTCTTGGCAAGTTCGAATTTGATTCCAAACAACTTAGAGTGCAGCTAGCTCTGAGTTTCTAAGGTCATTTAGCTGTTGAATGAAGATAACTTTTGTACTTTGCTTCATTAAATAAACTGCAGGAAAATAATCCATAAATGCTCTCAGTAGGGTATTGTACAGACATTAAAATATACAATTACACAATTCTAGATGGGATAGAAAGTAATTGTATTAGTCTGTGGCAGTATGCTCTAAATATAATGATCGGATTAAACATTACTTTATTTTGAGCCGTGTAAGCATCGATAATGAAAATAATGAAACCTCATGAAATGATGCCTTTCAAAGTAAGAATCTGACACATAACCAATAAGACATGAGAATGAGGACAATAAACGTATAAAGATGAGAGACCTGAATACACATGAGATAAGAAGGAAAATAACAATAACAAATTAAAATTAAATCTTTATTTTGAGTGAATTTATGGTGCTGTCAAAGAAAGTACAAAAGTACAAGTTACTTGAGGTCAGGCCAGGTGGACCCAGCTCAGATAACAGTACATAACAAACACTTCTGCCTCTCTTAATCTGGACAGCTCTCCACCTCATCACAGGCTCCTTCTCCCTGCTCAGTACACACACACACCTGATTGATCAACAGGGACGCCTCGCACACACATGCACAAACACACTTTGTCATGGCCTGCCTTGTGAAGAGGGGTCGGTTTTAACAATCTGAATGGCCAAACTGCTTTTGTAGCAGACGTAATTGATGGCGATTTCCCACCTAGCGCTTTGAAATGGGAATTGATCGCCGTATGGGCGCCTGAATGAGCCAAATTTATCAGCTCTCCGCCAGGCACTGGATGCTCCGCTCACCCCTGAATCAATACAAATCTTACCTGAACAGCATCTCCAGGGAAACTGTTCGCACAAACACCGGAGGGGAATGGTTAGGTGTGTGTGTGTGTGTGTGTCTTTTGGGGGGGATCAGGAACTCAATACTCAGCAGCTGGTCCTGGCAGGAAGTATCTGACAGAGAGGCCAAAGCAGAAAGTGAAGCTAATCAGATGAATTTCACCATCGATTAGCTGATTAATTATCTCATCAGGACCTGGTATGGTCAGACAGCAGAGAGCCCATAGGAGCACACTTCCCTAAGAACAACAGGTTCCAAGCCTGCAACAGAACCACACCCTAGCAAGGGTTTAAGCTTGTGTTTTTAGCGGATGCTAATATGAGCCATATTGATAGAAAGAAACCATGTTGTGTTGCAAGTAACATCCAAAGGGTCTTGGGCAAAACTGGCCTTGAAAAATGTTCCCAGAGACCAACCTGACTAATGCTTTTCCCAAGGGGCCAATTAATACGACTATAGATCACCGAGAGTGAAAGTGCAGAGATGTGACTGAGTAATGGACTTCATGTCAAAGAAATTTCTGAGTGAATTCACTATTTCCTCCAGTCAGAAAATGTCTTAACTTCAGAGAGAGGTTAACATAGTAAAGTCATGGTCATATCAAACCTTTCCTGGCTAGTTGGGTTTCCATAGTTATAATTAAGATAGAAATAACTAGAAAAGCACAGACCTCAGCCAGGGCAGTACAGGGTCACTGACGCAATACAAATTCCAGATGGTGCTCTGGATCAGCACCAAAATGTAATCTGTTCCTTGTCCTAATACCAACATTTGAAAATGTCATCCAAATCCCAGCAGTACTTTTTGAGTAATCTTCAGAGTCCTTCTAAAGCAAGACACTCTACTCATCCGCCTTCTTGGAACGTCTTCAGGCAGCTATTTGGGATTAGCAAGAGCAGGCCCTATCAAAATGAATGGGAAAATATCGAAAACTCCAGACTGGCAGGTCATACGGACTTAAATAGTGTATTGTGTACACTATTTAAGTGTGCAGTGTATAGTGTAGTGTCTGAATTGAACAATGTCAAAATCTACCCATAGATCACTCAAATAAAGCTTAAAAAAAGGGATTTTAACAGCAATTTGCTCACTACGCCTGCGGCAACATTCGTGGCATGGCTATCACCATGGTGACGGAGATGGTAAAGAAAAGGTTAACGTCAGTCATACCACGTCCAGCAATGCGATTGGTTACTGTCACTGAACAGCAGGACTTCCAGTTTCTCAACTCCGCCATCATTGTGTTACAAACTGCCGCAACACATATCTATGGGAGGACTTTTTAAGTGACGTGTCTCTGCTCTCTTGCACACAGACAAGCAAACAAACCAGCAGACAAACGCCTGTGAAAACATAGCCTCCTAGGTGGAGGTAATTAAGGTGTCTTCTTTAACATACACTCACACACACACACACACCTTCCTGATCCTAGTCTCATTTCTTCATCTTTGGCAATGTCAGAGAAGTCCAAAAAAGGTCACTCCAAGAGGCCAGTCAAGAAAGGGAGAGGACACTTTCCTTCCATGTCTGCGTGCAGTCAAAGAAAACAGCAAAAAAGCAAATGAGCTTCCCAGTGAAGTGCAAAGAATTTTTGGTCACAGTCAGACCATCAGTGTAAGCCATATCTGTGAATGTACCTTCCATCTCTCTCTCTCTCTCTCTCTCTCTCTTTCTCTCTCTCTTTCTCTCTCTCTTCTTCCCTCCATCCCTTTTTCTCTCTGTCTCTCTTCATCTCATCTCTTTCTTACCTTTCGGCAATGTTGCATACCTCACTCTTTTCATAGAGTGATGCTCCTCACGTAGGTCTCCCGACACTGACTGAACACACCGGTGAGAAAACAGCATGGGCAAGAAAGGCACCAAAAGAAAAGAGGGGAGAGGAGAGGACACCTGCCATAGACAGATGAATAATGGAAAGCAGTGGAAGGATGCCTGGTGTTTAGCTTGCTCCAACCCCTGAGAAACACATTCAGCTCCAGGGTTTGTGTGTGTTTATGTGTGTGTGTGTGTCTGTTTGTCTCTCTGTCTTTGTGTATCTGTCATCACTGTTGCTCTGCCTCACTTCCTTGGGCTTACTGAATCTAGAGGGCAGTGTTTCAATCCCATGATTCTTTGCAGAATGCTTCTTTGAGCTGGGAGGTCATTAGAAGGTCACATGGAGAAGGCAAACAGGCCAAGTCTGAAAAGAGAGCAGAGAGAAAGACCTGTTAACTTCCTCGGGAAAACAGTGAGGAATAGATGCAGCAGGATTTAGCAGCTGTTGGCTACACACTGCAGTCAGTGCTAAAAATGTCCTCAAACAGTGGGCCAAACAAATTCCAAAGTCAAATCCAAGATATATTGTTTTCTGGAAGCATCTGTTTTCCACATTCATTTTGGGTATTGTTGCATAATGCGGTGTGACATGCAAATAGAGGGTAATTGCATTGAATTATTCTTAGACGTGTTGACAGATCACTATCTATTTCTGACATTTGACCTCCCATATTATTAATCCCACACACCATGTGTACTTCAGAGAATCTTAGAGCGCTGTGCTGATGAGAATGACTTTTAATTGAGGTGAGGATAAAAACAAGGCAGTTTATGAGTGGGCAGGAAAATTGAAAAAATATCATAATGTGTACATCTTATTACCAGGTTTCACTCTCGTGTACTGAAACTACACAGTGATATTAGTCAAATTAGTATCTCTGGCATTTTTTTGTTGTTGTATTGTAAGATTACATTTTTTTCAACCTGATTGCACCAGAAAATGAAGGTCTTTAAACATTCATGCCCATAATTTCTCAGTGGGCGGTGGTAAAATAGCAGTTAAGGAACCTGGCTAGTGTGCAAGTAGCAAGAAAAATTGTGGGTTCGTATCCCAGCTGCCACCGCTGTGCCCTGAGCAAGGCACCTAACCCTAAGTTGCTCTAGGGGAGACTGGCCCTGAACAACTGATAGTTGACAAAATGTAAGTCACTGTGGATACAAGCGTCTGCTAAATGCATAAATGTAAATGTAAATAATTTGTAACTGATTATAGTATAGCCTAACAATGGACTTATTCCTACAAACGGTACTGCAACATGTATAAATGCTTTATCCCATTATATCATGACGCCATCATCCCATTTTGTTGCTTGAAACATTTCAGACAATAGTGAATCTAGATGAGTTATAACATGTTATAACAGACAGACTTCATAGAAACACATATGTGTGAGCTCTCTCCATGTCTTTTCTATGCACACACACACACACAAACACACACAAACTCTTAAAAGGAGGGTGGTTTGAGACAACCTCTATTAATAAATGTCTCCATAGACAAATTATATAGTAAGCAATATTAGCGCACTTTGCAAAAGTCAACAGCCCAATACTAACAGGCTCAAGCCCCTTGATTAGCCGTGCAGTAGACATTGCCCGGCTGGCCAGGTGTGTGGGAATCTTCTTGAGGCTCTCCATTTTCCATTCTGCTCACATCGCCGGGGCTAAATCCCACTCCCTCGTCTCATCCTCCCCTCTCTGTGCGCGTAATATAAGCCTCACACACCCTCTTTTATCCGGGCCATTTTCATCTGGCGGAGGAAATTTGGAGAGAGTAAAAGCACTTAGAGCAAAGAGGGAGAGTGTCAGGACCCACCATCTGCACTGTAAAGACTGCTCTGTTGTACTGCGTAGTTTGTGCTAAAGGACACAGTTGGCAAGGAGGAGAAGAGAATCACAAAAGGTTAATGATGTCTGGATAGATTGTATGTCAACATCTGACAACACGTCTGTGTTACATCATCTCACTCTTCTCAGAGAGCACTTGGCAGCTGGCAATTAAAATCACTAGGCCAGATCCCAATGAAGAACAGAGATCAGAAGATATGTGGCAGATAGAGAGAGACAGGGGGGCGAGGGAGTAGACAGAATAGGAAAGGAGGCATAAGATAAAAGAAACAGATAGAGAGAAGAAGGGAATAGAAGACAGTTAGAATGTGTGTTTCTCTACGAACAGGAGCTTGTGCATATATGCATGCATGTGCCCGTGTGTGTGTGTGTGTGTGTGTGTGTGTGTGTGTTGGCCTGGTAGTGGAGGAGGGCTGGTGAGTCCACATGAGTCCCGTGCCCTGTGGGTGAGTCCCCTCCAAAAGGCACAGAACGAGAGATGGCATGAAAGGCTGGTAGGATCACCCCACTACCCCAGAGAGATCTTACAAAGACAGGGCACTCGCTGACTTACACATCAGAGCCTGTGTTTGTGTGCGTGTGTGTGTGTGTGTGTGTGTGTGTGTGTGTGTGTGTGTGTGTGTGTGTGTGTGTCTGTGTGTGTGCGCGTGCATGTCTGTGTGTGTGTATGAGAGAGAGAGAGAATTAGAGGGAGAGAAAAGTGTATGTAGGTGTGTGTGCGTGTGTGTGAGTGAGTGAGTGAGAGAGCCTACGAATAAAGAAGAGGTCAGTCTAAATTAGATATCAGCAGAGAGAAAATCTGAAGTTTGAGATCAACCTTCGAGCTCTCTGTGCAGGTCAGTGCTGTGTCAAAAAGAGATTTTACCTAAAGGAAGTAGTCTTTTGTTGCTGCTTTCCACATGTTTTCATTCGAATTCCAGCAACATCCTTCCAAAAGTTTCTACACACAAAATGAAAAAGGTGTATGATTATAGAGATTTATGAAAAAAAAAAAGTCTATCAAAAATATAAACAAACCTACTCTTAAGGGACAAGAGAATGGACTCTTCCTTAAAGATTTGCAATTGCTATCCTGATGGCATTTTGAGAGGAGCAAAGATGATTATGCTGTTCTCCTCTCCCCTCTCCTCTCACTGTTTATGTAGAGCTCCTTATCGATAGCCCTCCAGCCTGCAGGGAAATAGGTGGGGAAAGAGAATACCTCTGTAATTTAACAGAGTTATACCCAAGAGCCATTTGGCATCTGAGAAACTAATGAAAAAATCACCCCTCCTCCCTCCTCCTCTTCTCCCTCCCTCTCTTTTTGCTCCCCTCTTCACTCTCAGGCTTCCCCTCCTCCTCTTCCTCAAAATATAAAAACTCTTTCTTCATCTGTGGACAAAATGGCTCGATTGCTTTCCATCTTGATTGAAAAGGCAATCTCTCCTTTGCCAATTTGCTGCCAATTTACAGCAAAGAGGGAAGAGAGGAGTCAGAGTGACATTAAGAGCTTACGCCTGATGAGCTTGTCGCAACTCTATAGGAAACTGTGACCTCTGTGATATGATCTAGAGCAAAGTCTTTTGGTGGCCAATGCAAAACAACTGAGAGACTGATTAGGCAAAGTGGAGCCCAGGGCCCAGTCACTGCAGTGGCTGCTGTCCCACACCTTCTTATGCATTCACCCCACACCAGCCCTGTCATATGCACACACACAAAGAGCCGCAGAGCCTGAAACACAGCTAGAATACGTGAATAATTGTCAGACAACACAGATCCAAAGGCATGTTCATTGAACACTGAACATTATAAGGCATCGTGACCAGTCTCTTCACTTCACTCCAAGCAGCTTCATCGCTATAACAAGATATTATTTTTTTCCGCTAAGCACCAGAAAATTTTAGATCTACATGAATGATAGGTTGCTGATAGATTAAATGAAATCGAAGTGCAGTATTACATGTCTAAGTATAGTCATCAGTATGATAGACCCCTAATACATAATGGTTTGCTCACTTTTCTTTGAATAATTTGGAACACCCTGCAGAGATTATTGTGGAGGCGAAGGCCATTACTTTTTCTCCTTCAGCATGACCGACTGACACTTATTATGGCAGCGCAGTGCTGTGAGAAGTCTCCACTTCTACCTCTCAGCACTCCCATCACTTTCATTAAGTTGTGTCAGTGGCTCATTGACCAAGGCCTACCTCTTTACTGGCAAAGAAATCTCATCATCTGGATCCAGATAGCGAGGAGCAGAGAAGACAGCGGACCAGAGGCGACAGGAGGAGAGGAGGAGAGGGGAGGGGAAGGTATTAATATTCAAACACAGATGGCTAATCCATTTGTGGCATGTGACTCTCAGCCAATAATCTCACAGCGTTATCTACTTCATTTTCTTTTCTTTTCTTTTTTTTTCTTCTCGAGCAAATACCTTTTCCCGTGAAACAAAAGAAAGGCATTCATATATCATTCCCCTGCCGGTGGCTGTCCGTCAGTAGGGAGGGACGGCACAACAGTGACACAGCCCTCTTTTTTCAATTAACCTGTCAGACACCAGAGGAAACTAATCAGAGGTGCAGATCATTATTAAAATGCTAATGCTGTCAGCTAGCACTGCTCTGCAGCCACATCTACAGCTGTGGGGCCTGCCAGGGGTGGAGCACAGCGCAGGCTAGGGCTCACCTCAGCTTTAATAGCTGTGGCTAATGCTGTGGCTGGAATACAGACAAGAGACAGCAGACAGGGAGGGTTTGTGTGAGCGAGAGAGGAGGTAAGGAGGAGGGGTTGAGGATGGATGGAGAAGTTTGTTTTGGACGGGAGGTTGGAGGTGAATGTGTTTTAGGGGCAATTGAGTGTTTTTTTGCTTTTGTGTTGTTTTGTTTTGTTTTTTTTGTGGAGTGTGTTTGGGGAGAGTGGGTGGAGGATTTCAAGGGGACTAAAGGTAGAGTGTATTGGGGGGATGGAGGGCGAAGTCTCTCTGAGGCTGTGATGAGGAATGAGGGTATGTACATGGGAGTATGGTTGGGTGGGTTTTGGGACAGAGACACTTACAGGGTCCGGTCACTGATGAGTCAAGGATGGAGGAACAGGTTGCCATGATGCAAACTGAGTGATGTGGGCGGTAGAGCCAGATGTGGTTGGCAGCAGTCCAGTTTTTTGGAGGGCGGATTGTATTGTTGTCTTCTGATTAGTAATTCTGCTCATGAGTTGGTAGTCTAGAGATGGAGAGATGAGGGAGAGGGAGAGGGAGAGAGAGAGAGAGAGCAGCATGTGCTGGTGTTGGAGCAGCTAATTCACTAGCCCAGGCAGATGTGAGTGAAAACAAAGAGACAGTGGACTCGGCCAGCTGCACCTGTATTCCCAAACTCCCAGCCTTTGTTCGCCTCCCTTCCTCTCATTGCCACAGTTCCCCCTCTCCTCTCTTCCCATAGAATGCTAACTAACTCCTTAGTCTTGCTTGTTTATGTTTACACAATATCTCACAGCCTTGAGGCTCATTTCATGGCCAAACCCTTGACAATTCTAAAACAGCTGCGGTGGGAGTTCTAGAAAATTCTAAGAAACAACAGAAAGCTCCTTTGAGGCTTTCAATCCACGCTATGGAACATCTCCAGCATTCAGTTCAGATTTATATTCCATGTCCAAGTGACAAATTCCCAACCCCACACAAACTCCATGCAAGCTCAGTATTCTTTCCTTTTTTTTTAAATCAACTCATAAAGTATCCATCTGTTTTGAGGTCTCCTGCTAATTACTTGGTGTCTAAGGCCTGAGTGATGTCAGAGACCTCAAAGGTGAAAGCTAAATGGTGTGTCAGCAGGCTCTCAAGACTTCCAGTGTAATCTGCCGTGTTGAAATGCCACTAATTCATCACTGACATCTCTCCGAGTGTTGTTTTAAATCACCGACTAATCAGCGGCCGCACGCCTGTCGGACGCGTTGTGAATCTTACCCTTTGCCCTTTTCATCCCCCCTGTCCTCACACAGCCTTGACACATTTGCATCAAAGTCTTCCAGACCGTTTTGTTTGTTGTTTGTTAGTTTTGATTTTCCTCAGTTGGCAATTTATGCAAACAATAAACATGCCTGATTTACCCACTTGAATGATAACTTGAGTGTGATGACACTTGAATAATAAAACAATTTCAGCCAAATGCATTTCAATAGCAGGTCATAAATCCATTCAGACCTGTATCCTAGCTATACAAACACATTTACATACATCCTTGCAGAATTAGACTCACCATCTCTATCCTAAAGGATTTATCTAATGGTCCACACCTGCACTCACAGCCCAGCAATATCATATCAACATAATAACAAAACTGCCACCTGGAACACAACTGCTGACACCAATACCAAATACCAAATTCCCATGCAATCATAGGACTTCATTCTCATCTATAGAGAATGGTCTCAGCGTTCAAATAGCTGAACTCATATTACACCTGTCAAAGCAGCGCTTCCCAGAGAGGAATTGGATTGGGGGTAAATGCTATTAAAATGCAAAGATCCATACACAATAATGTACATCTGTGACGAGACAGGCTAAGACTGACTAAACAATAACATTAGCTCAAAGACAGGCTGGAGAGGGGCTTCTTTGTGGTATTGCAGTAAATGAGCTCCCTCTGTCACAGTGACTCTAATGGGGGTGGGATCATATTTGCATGGAGTCGAGGAAGGATGTGTGTGTGTGTGTGTGTGTGTGTGTGTGTGTGTGTGCGTGCGTGTGTATGTGTATGTGTTTGTGGGGGAGTTCAGGATGGTGTAGCGCTCCCCAATTTGTGGCTGTTAAATTGAAGTCTGTGGCTGGGGCGAAATATAAATTTATGTGGAGTGTCTGTGTAATTGACATCAAAGCTGGAGTACCCAGAGCTGTGTTGGCTGCTGAATTAGACCCGAGACACTGCATGGTAATGAAGGCAAAACACTGCTGAGCGCACCCTCCATAGTTCAGGTCATAAACAGTTAGGATGATGGACACTTCACAGCTCAGGTCATAGACAGTTCGCATGACAGACACTGTTGGGACCAGCAGCAGGAATGCAGTACAACTGTTTATGCAAACATCAGCACATGAGTAAGCATCTACACACACAAATACACTCACACACAAACGTGTGTATCCATTGTCTTGTTTATATCCACCTTTAAAAACAATCATACACAGAGACAAACAAACACAGACCCAATGACGTATGAGACATAAAGGGGACACCTGCGCTGTTGCTGAAGTGGCCGCATTTATATCTAACCTTGTGTGACAGTATGAGCAAGGAGCTGCACTCTCCAGGGGCACTGCAGGAGCTGACCTGATGTCAGCGTCACCACTGAGTTCGCACAGAGCCCCTCGACCCTCCACGGGAAACCCCACCATCTTGCTGTCCAAGTGCTGCCACTGTGCTGCGAATTTTCATAAAGAAAGATCAAGCAGCAGTGTGAGGGGGTCAGAGACAGAGCTGTGGTCTCATACTTTGTATAACTCTCACAGTTCTTATCTTTCTGCCTGCATATTTTAAATAAAATTACCTGCTACACACAGAGAGACACACAGACACACACACACGCGTATATATACACACAGAGGCGTGCGCACGCACACACATTCAGACACACACGCGCGCACGCACATTCACACACACACACATTCACACGCACACCACGCACGCACGCACACATACACACACACCTTCTTCATCCCCTTTGGGTTAATGGAGAAAAGAGAAGTCCAGTGCTCCATTGCTGTGTATTGAGATTCTGTCACAGACCCAAATAGGCAGGTGCCCTCTATTCTCACCCCAAACACCTCTCCACCTTTAGGCTGAACATAAACACTTTCTATCCATTTTCTCCTCCTTTGTATTCAAGGATTTGGCAGTAGGCACATATGCTTTGCTATCTCCATGGCAACCTGCTAGAGTCGACCCTTGATCTTAGTGGTGGCCTTCTCTCCATATTTCATACATTGGAGGACCACTGTTCCACTGTTATCAATCAGAATTTGAGCATGGACAGGAGAGAGAGAGTGTGTGTGTGTGTGTGGGGGGGGGGGGTATAGGTCTAAGGGAATGAAAGGGATCAGTCAGTGTCAGGTTCAGGAGGTGTGTATGCGTGTGTGTATGTGTGTGTGTGTGTGTGTGCGTGTGTGTTGGTGGGGGGGGTCGATTTTTAGCTCAACTGAAGAAGAGAGAAAAAGCACCGTCTTGCACCCATTCGCCACACATTTACACATCAAAAGAGCTGGAGGAGTGCCTGTGTTTGCAGACGAGCACGGAGATCAAACCCGAGTTAGCACTTGAAAGGGAAGCAGCGCTAATCTCCCAAAATGACCCACGCCGGGCCTCCGCCAATGGGGAGACGGGAGCCAGACTGCAGAGGCGGGGGCTTGGGGAGCGAGGAGCAGGGTCAACGGAGCTATGCGCGGAAACTTCTGGATACTGCTAAGGAGAAGAGACTAAACACACCACAGAGTCTAGCTTCTCCAGAACACCATTGACTAATGTGATGAGAGCCAAAGGCTGAGAAAGAGAGTGTCTGTTTAAAATGGCGTCCGTCTGCACAGTATTATTTAATGACGGTAGTTGCTTAATGAAGATAGTTGTTTAATGATGTGTTCAGGAACAGAGGTGGAAAAGTGCAGGTTCAGAAAGTTTTGACATGTGTTGATTCAACCTGGGCACTAATTACCTGAGTAGTTTTGCTAATTAGAATTAGCAGGTGTATGTGAATGTTTGAAGTAGATATGAAGTAGATATGTAGAACATTGACTGAAGCTAGACTCTTACACCTCATTTCCGGACACCACCGGACCCCTAGCCTGGATGGCCTGTTTGGTGGTTTTGGGGATTCCAGAAGTCCCAGTAGCATGGCACAGCTCAGCTATGGTTCAGCTGCAGGGAGATGGAGGGGGGGAGCGAGTAGTGAATGATCTTTAATCTGATCAATATGCAGTCACTACTCTTTGAGTGGCACTTTGACATGACAAGGCTGAAGCATTATGGCATCTCTTCAGCTTGAAGTGAACTACTCCTATTTTTTTTTTCTTAATAATTTCTAATCATTGCATAAAACATAAAATCATAATAGAATATGCCCCTGCATTATGTCAAAATACATCAAGTATAGACAAGTTCCACAATCAAAAAAAAGTCTTACTGACTTACTGCAGAGACTGAAGCACTTTGCATAATGTAGTATGACTCAGACGAAAAACACTTGAATTACAATACAGCTTTTTTTCCCTCCTGCCCTTTGCATAGTTGGTCCTTAAGTGTTTCTTGTTCCAGAGTGCACCTGTTGTAATTATTCTGAAGGCAAGGTATTTGAATGGTGTTAATTGCCTGTCCTGGGGGTTACAGCATGTTGGTGTTTTACAAGGTTAACGTCTCTGAAATGGAGGGTTTAGTGCCTTTGAACCATAAAGGGCTAACTGTGCTCATTAATGGCCAACAGGGAGGCAGAGAGACAGAGACACAGCTGCCTGCTTTGGTGCTTTGGTGAAAGGGCAGGACATTGTCAGAGGCGTAGAATTCCTACTGACCTAAGTAGATGCTGCCTGCAGTGTCAAGTGGCCATAATGAGATTTAAAAATAACACTTCATCAATGCATTATGCATATACCCAAAGCATATATATTTTTATTTAACACATACACACACAAACACACACACACACACACACACATCATGGATATATGCATAGCATACTGTGCGCACACACATGCACACAAGACACACAAGCTTGTATGAACACACACGCATGCACATGCATGTACACGCACATGCACACACACATGCACACACACTCACGCACGCAATACACACACACACACACACACACACACACACACACACACACACACACACACACACACAAAATGCATCATCACACAACCCATCATTATTCTTAGTTGAGAGCGTTGTGTTTTATGTGTGTTGCATAGCTGTGGTGTCAACCCTCCTTAACAGATAACCCTACTAGTGGCCTATCCCTCATTCTCTCACCAGAGAGAAAGCACATCATTGGTTTGCCATAGCAGAGGCCCTATCAGCCATGCAGGCCATATGATTAATGTGTCTCTAATGGGTGGTTGTTTGGGGAGGCTCTTAGGTGCATCCCCTACACTGGGGGTGGAGATGCTCCCATAGGTTGGGGTCAGAGGTCACCAAGCCCTATAGATCAAGTAGACCATAGGTGTGGCTGAGCTAATGCACAGACACAGAAACAGACACAGATACACACACACAACGGACAGTGATAAAATGAATAAAAAGGAAGAAAGAAGAAGAAGAAAGAAAGAAAGAAAGAAAGAAAAAAAAGAAATGCAAAATGTGTGTTTGACCAATTTCTTCGAGAATTAAATAATCAGTTAGGATATCATGTAAAAACTAGAGAGAGGAACATCACAGTTTGCATTTACTTCACAGACACAATGGAGTTTAGGATGACTCTGCAGTTTGTGTAGATACAGTGTCTGGATGAGGGATTGAGCAGGAAAGGCATTGTGGTGCTGTGCACTTGTACACTACGTCACACTGAGAGAGAAAACAAATGAGAGAAAGCATCTGGACAAGACAGAACAGGAAATGAACACAGAGCAGCGAGTGAGCGCATGGCATAGTGATTTATACAGGACGCCATACAGCCACACTGACACTCACAGGAGAAATAAGCAGAGTAGGGGGGGGGGAGGGGGGGATAAGAGACAGAAAATTCATTCATAGAAAGTCCTGTTGACAGGTAGAAAATTAGATGAGAAGCACTTACATTTTTTTCCCAAAGATGTTCCTTGAGATGCTATTGGATTGCTCTGGCAGAACCTGACAGTACAGTACAACAAGCAGAATTCTTCCACCGGTATTGTACGCCCTCTCTCTCTCTCTCTCTCTCTCTCTCTCTCTCTCTCTCTCTCTCTCTCTCTCTATCTATCTATCTGTCTCTCTCCCAAGGGGGTAGTATGAGACTCAGTGGCACAGGTGTGAAATGGCCAAAGCCAAAATAATTTAATTCTGTGTGGAGCCAGCTCTCACAATCAACAGCCCTGCCTCATACGCACAATACACATAAGGGACGTGACACAGGACCGGTTCCTCTGCAGCCTTCTCAAACAGTCTGAAGCACCTGACTTGCTTGTCACTGTTACAATGTTACTGACGCTACCATTTCATTTGCAGCTGGCCCCAAGAGGAAACAGGTTACAGTGATTTTAGAACAGTCGAGGGACAATGGGGGCATTACGTGAGGCAGAGGTAACATTAGCATCCTTACCACTGCAAGAGCACTCATTAAGGACACTTGCTACGCTAATTAAGGACACTTGCTTACACTCTTATAACTATTACTGTTCTATTACAATAAATATACTTTAACATGAACTTATCTGTAATTTTCTCTCAGATCGTAACCTTAAAGAACAAGTCCGGTGTAAAATGGACATGGGGTGTATTGAAACATGATAACGAGTATAATTGTTTGTTGAATAGCCCACATCCATTTGCCCCCAGCATTCTGAAATGCAGCACTTTTAGTCAATCCTCCATAGAATGCTCAAGGTAAGGGTATAGTGTTGCCCATTCAAAAAAAATCACTATTTTAGTATTTTTACACCATTAACAAGACTTAAAGTGGCTCCACATCTATGTACTTATGCATTCTATGCCTGTTTGGATGAACGGCTAAAAGCACTGTTTTTCAGAATGCTGGGGGCGAACATGTTTCAGTACACCCCAAGTCCATTTCACACCAGATTTCTCCTTTAAGGGTCAAGTAATAAAAAGTTTGAACTCAGGTTCAAACTTTTCTTGTTGTCCTGTTTAAAGATTACATGCACCGAGAGCACTTTGAGTAGGACATAAACACACATTTACGTGTGGCAGTCACACACTGAGATGATTTGATCAATTTATGCATTTCTCCACCGTCATTTGGGTCGTGGAGAGAGGTAAGTAATGGGAAATCATTTCCTGCTTGTGGTGGCTGTGACAGTGAGAGGGGTTGGTGATGGGGGCGTAGGGGGATGGGGGTTGGGGTGGTGGAAGGGTGGTTTCAGTGGTTCCCCAGTTGGAGTACTTGGTTGTGGGTAAGTGCTGTGGGTGTGTGGGGTGGGAGTAGGGTTGGGGCGTGAGTGTGGATGTAGATATGGGTGGGGGTTCACTGAGGCAGAGGGCTATAGGGGAATGGTGATCTATTCAAATGTCTTTCCTGTGTGAGTCCACAGCCCACTGGGTGGCATGAATACCAATACACACACACACACACACACACACACACACACACACACACAAACTGAAAAGCAGAGGGAGCAGGAGGAACCAAGGAGGGGGAACAGAGAAAGAGAGACAGAGAGAGAGACAGAAGGTGACAGTGAGGAAGGGAGGGAGCGAGGGAGTGAGAGTCATCCATCCACACTGATTCAAAATGCCATGGCTCCAGCCACCACTTTGCCCCACTCACTGTCCCTGGGAGGACTCAGCCCATCTCACTCAAATACACTCAAGTGAGTCAGTCGCAACGCAGTGTGTGGCTACACTCACAAGGACACGGACACAAACTCCCTCCCTCACACACAGACACACACACAGACACACACACAGAGACAGACACACACACACACAGACACAAATAAACAGACAAACACCATGAGATGAAATATATTGTTATGCTGTTCCTCCATACTGAGCTCAGTCTTTGGAAAAATGGAATGGAAAGAATGAGTGCATACTCTTCTTCTCCCTCTTTCCCTCCCCCCTCTCCCTCACTCGTTCATCAGGTTGGCTCTTTCTCTAAGCCTACTGGGCTGATGAAGACATCACCAGAGGTCTGTCCCAGCAGGACGGCAGGCCTCTGAATAACTAAACGCCGGTGTTGCTGCATTTGCATAGGCACTTAATGCATGGCGGAGCAGGGAAATCCATACATATCAGCAGCAGCAAGCTGCAGTGATAACTGCATCTTATTGCCAATGTGTCTGCCCCTTACAACGTCTTCTCAAAAGGCACCCACTGTCACCCGTTATTACATCTTCTCAAAAGGCACCCACTGTCACCCGTTATTACATCTTCTCAAAAGGCATCCACTGTCACCCGTTATTACATCTTCTCAAAAGGCACCCATTGTCACCCGTTATTACATCTTCTCAAAAGGCACCCATTGCCACCCTTTATTTTCTATCTGTTGCATTGCTCAAGCACAACCAAATCACAAGAAGAACTCTGTGAGCTGTGTCTATGCAGGTTCCTACTGTAAACAGGCAGTGCTGTAATAGGCAGTGTACTCAGTGTCTTTCCAATGGGTAACATCTTTCCAAAAGGATTCTTTTTCATTTTCATAAGATTAACCTTCTATAGGTTTATGCGTTGATCTTCAGCATAGTTCTTTATTCTCAGACTTTACTGAGCGTTTGACTATGATGGAAAATGTCTTTAGAGACTAAGTGTGGCCATTTGGTTGTTCTTTGGGTTCCTCCCTACATCATGAGCCATACTGTACAGATTAGAGGGTCCTTCTCAGGAGTAAGAAGGGATGCTGATGGGAGGATTTGCCTACTGCACTGTCCTGCCAAGCTGGTGGAACATGTGCATTAGCCACAAGCAACACATACATATGCGCGCGCGCGCGCGCACACACACACACACACACACACAGACACACACACACACATACACACACACACCTTGTGCTTCCCTTGGGCCTGTATGTTAATGGCCATTGACAATTCCTGCCTCACCGATGAGTTTCTCAGCACTGCTGACCTCATCAGTGGAGCAGTACGACCCCTCAGCTTTCACACACACACACACACACGCACACACACACCTTCTAAAGATCCTTATAGAACTAAACAGGACATAAATGCACATACACACACTAAATACTGTATAGTATACACTAATCAGGACACACATGCTGAAGACACACACACACACCCTTAGATAGACACACACACACACACACACACACACACACCCTTAGACATAGACCAGACCAACAGAACAGCACTAATAGGTGCACTAATGGTTGTCACAGCACGTCCACACACAGGAATCTTCTCCACACAGTATCTCGCCCTAACACACACACATACACACACACACACACGCACACACACACTTGTTATAAGCATACGAGTGATGATGTGACAGAGCATGTCTTTATTAAATACACACATCCTGTCAATCAGAGCAGCACAAGTGCCATCATTAGGCAAGCTGCTGAATATGGACAACACATGCAGCTGTGTCAGCTCTTCCCATCACCAAATCTTGCACCCAATGTAAGAGCATGTGTGTGAGCATGTGTGTGTGTGTGTGTGTGTGTGTGTGTGTGTGAGCATGTGTGTGAGCATGTGTGGGTGTGTGTGTTTTGCCTTGCAATAGCATTGTGTCCAGTGCATCCCATCGAAATAAGTCAATACTGTGGTCCCATTTGAAAATATACACACACATTCTCAAACACACACACAGACACAGACAGACACACACACACACACACACACACACACACACACACACACTCACACACAGTGCAGCAGCCTTCAATAAACAGCCATGTTTCATCATTACAAGCCATTCAAGCGCAAGTGGAATACAATTCTGCTATTGGGAGCCCAATGCGTTGGGCCATGGAGCACAGGACTATGACACCAGCACAGCTATCAATCACCTTTTAGTGTCTTATTTATTTTACCAGCCCTCCGTCCCCTCTCTCACCACATCCATCAACTCACACCCATCCATCTTTTTATCCACCCCGACCTCAATCCATCCATCCATCTATCCATTCATCCATCTATCTATCCATCCATCTGAATGAATACATCAATATAGCACACTTAGAAACACCTATGTGATTCTCTCCAATGCGTGGAAGAAGGTGGTCACAGATGAGTACATGCAGAAAAATATATCTCCATATTGTTCTCTTTTGTCTGTTCTCTCTTTTTCTTTTTTTCACTCTCTTTTCTCTCCCCCTTTCCTCTCTCTCTCTTTCTCTCTCTGCGTCAACAATTAAATACCTGATCAGAATGTAATTTGTCTGTGATCTGAGCCCATTAAATGACTCAGTGCAGTGGCTGACTCCCTTTGAAACACAAGCCTTTGATATCATCTGCTTGGCTTGGGCCGAGGTCACTACTGATTAGAGCAGCCAAAATAACAACATCCGTGTTCCACTCAACATCCCTATTAAAGATGCATCCACAGCCACTAGCCCAAAGACAGAAATATGTGTTCCATTTTGTTTATTTACTTTTCTTCTTCATAGATTTGAAAAAGAGCATTTGTTATGGAAGGACTGAGATATGTATTATTAAAATACAATTAAAATAGTCTTAGTAACCCAACAGATACACGAGTGGCAAGCTAGCATATGGAAGGAAGCCAGGGTAATGATATTAATTGGTTTCCTTCTGGCGTAAATGCCACACAATCACAACACAATTAAAAACACATCTCCCTGGATAGCAATCACATTATTACCCATCCTGATCTATCCAAGGTCAAAGGTCGCTTAAACAAAGGAGACATCCTCTGCCTCTCCCCCTGGCTTCATCTCCGTGTTGAAGCTGAGCGATGCATGCTGGTCCTCAAGCTTAATTAAGCACCTTAATAATTAATATCCCTTCTAATGACGATGGGCTTGTCCTTACGGAGGGAAGGCTCACTATTGTTTTTGAGTGGTAATGTTAAGCGTTTTATAACGAGGTTTGGAGAGAGAGTGTCAGCACCAGCCTAGGGAGGCAAAGACCAGCCCATTATAATGCACAGAGTAAGCCCACTGCTGTGGCAACTGTTATTAAAAAAGTAATTTTACATTGGCATTACCACAGACAATGGATTAAAATGCTAAATTGAATCAGGGAAAAATTACATTAAACTCCTCCTTCCTCTCATTCACGCTCTCTCTCTCCTCTCTTCTGTCCTCCTCTCTCTCTGAATTAGCAACCAAAGGCTGTAACATCTCGGCAGGATTTTCTACCTTTCTCATTACAGAAAATACCAGTAGTTACACAAAGGCCTTTAGAGACATAATTTCATTTCACTTCGGATTAATCAGATAACATGAAACTGATGACCAGGGCCGGTAATTAGACTTGTGTCTGAAATCCTCTCTCACCCAGACGTACCCACACACACACACACACACACACACACCCTCACACACACCTGTAATCCTCCTGATTCCCCAGTAGAATGGACCAGAGCTGGTCTCTGAGGTAATAAGTGAGTGTGGGAAGACAGTGGACACACAGGGGACAGTTGAGCTGGACTTGGAATGACTTTCCACAGTGCCTTTTAGCTGAGGCGCTTCCATGTAGAAAAGAATAAGAGAGTGACTTTCAAGTGGTTCAGGGTGAAGGGGAGTCCATAAAGCTGTGTGTGTGTGTGTGTGTGTGTGTGTGTGTGTGTGTGTGTGTGTGTGTGTGTGTGTGTGACCTGCTATCTTCTCTGCTTTGTGGATATATGACAACGGGCCCCTTTCTCTGGGTAGGTTGTTGGGGACAAATGTGGGTGCTAAACATGGGAATGAGTTGCCATTATGCATTTTCATTACACACACACACACACACACACACACACACACACACACTAATCAGGACATACTCATCACATGACATATAGCTCCACATACAGTGGGGGCTGCAGGACACTCATTGCTTAGTACACAATTACTGCACAAAACCGCACACCTCAGTGCCCAAGCACAAAACCACACTCAGGTATTCATACATATCCACACCATACCTGCTATTTCTGTTTCTGTCTTTTACCTCTCTGTCTCTATCTCTCTCTCTCATACACACACACTCACACGCACACACATACACACACACTCACTCTCACACACACACGCACACACATACACACACACTCACTTCACATATTCAGCTATAGTCAGCCTCCACATACAATGCCAGTGGCATGCTGACTCCATTTAGCTCTTGAGCGCAGTATGCAGTGGTGTGATTATGGGTGATAATTACTCCTGTCGTTCAAGAGCGCGGGTCTCCATGTTATCTGCTCAATTAAACGCCACGGTGGCACCTACGCGTGTCTTTTGCCTGCTTGCTTTTGTTGGGGCTTTATCAGTTTGGACCACCATCAGCAAGATGCTTTTGTTGCTCCAGTTGTTGCGTTTGTTTTGTTCCTACTGCTAAAAGGCCTAATTCATTTTTTATCAAAGCAATTCGCTGTCTGGTGAAAACCAATGTCATGCCATGCTGGCTTTTCATGCATTCCCCACTTCCATCTCCAGAATGCATTCATTTTACCTTTAGCAAATTCATTTTAGCTTGTGGTTTAATGTAATAATGAATGAACACTGTTTTCTGTAGTGAGCATTGTGTGGGTTGGTCGTCACTTGTGTTTGAGTATTTTTATCTCTGATTACAGATGTTTGTCATTTGACATAGCTCCATTCCATGCTCATTATCATCATAAAATCCCATGTACCTGGAGAAAAAATTGATGAATCCTAACTTGTGCTTGCATCAGATTAACATACTGTATTAACATCATATGATGAAGGAGGATATGTACACACTGGTGTTAAAGGTTCTCCAACTGCATATTTTGCATGTATGTCTCTATAGACTGTATGCAACACGTATACTCCAATTACTTGCCAATGTGTGAGCAGACCCCAGTGTATTTGTGCGTGTGCGATTGGGGGTTTGTAGCGTGTGGGGTTTGTATTATGTGTATTTGACCTGGCATTTGTTTTAATGGAAGAAAATCAAATCATTCTAACTGGTACACCTCAGCGGAATGTCTTACACCGCTCTCCTGTAAAAACATCTCTCAGAGGTAAACTCTTACATCTTGAAAGGTCATCACTGCAACGAACAGCATACCCATCCTCCTATACTCTCCCAGTGTGAATCATCTCCCTGTGAGAATAATCCCTATCCCTGTCTGCAGCAGTACAGCCTCCCTCCGTTTCACTGGTCTTTACTCACTTCCTCCTGCTGCTGACATGCGTGGAAGTCAATATTTCATGCCTAATCCGGGGAGTGTGGGAAGCCTTACCAATCATGACATGACATTTACACAGACATCCATATATTATATATTACACACATCCATATATACGAGCCTCCAGGCAGCACAGGACAGGAGCCGGAGGGGGACAGGGATGAAGATGTAGAGGTGGAGAGGAATAGATACAAATAGGTAGACATGGGAATGGAGAGGGGACAGAGAGAGAAGAGAGGACAGAAAGAGACAGGGACAGAGAAGAAGAGCAGAGTTGGATGGAGATAGAAAAAGAGAAAGGATGGAAAGACGTGGGCTGAAGAGAGAGAGTGCAGACAGAATGAATGAATTAATGAAAGAAAGGGAAAGATATATATATATATATATATATATATAGAGAGAGAGAGAGAGACAGAGAGAGAGAGAGAGAGAGGAGTAGGAGAACAGGAAAAGTAGAGGAAAAGTTCATTCTATGACCCCAGATTTTTTCGGGCTCTGGAGTCAGAGGCCAGTGTCTGGATGATTTGCGTACCATCTGGTTCAGATGCCCCTTCGCCTCCGCTTGACATCCAGAAACACTCTTCATCCAATCCTGTGATTACCATCTCCCCCCTGTATTTATGGCACTTCAGATGCCTGGAAAACCTTGGCCAAGACACAGAGCCAGGGATTGCTGAGCAGAAGCCAGGTCTCCAAACGGAAAGCCTTCTCAGAGCACTGAACTCACTAAACTGAGTCTGTGTCAGAAACTGTGAAGTGCTGTAAATCGCTGAATTGCCTTGGGTCTTATGCTAAAGATTTGCACTACACTTGACCCTGAGGTGGGTTTGGAGAGCTGACGTCCAGGCTTGTCATTCAGCTGTTATGCTACAGTAGGCAAAGCTTATGGGTTAAACATGACAGGTGGTGTCTGATCTGAAATTCATCCTCGTCTACTCTTTCCCCTCATCATCCAATCAGAGCCCAGCCTCACCAGAGTACTGACATCTGATATACTGTCATCCAGCTCCTCTTTCTCACCATTGTGTCACTCACAACCTGTTGGAGTCCAGTACTACGTTATTAGCTGTCGAAACGTAAATCTCACCAAACGAACATAGTGAAAAGGTAATAAATGAAATTAAATGTGCCCCGCATCTTCTAGCTAACAAGCACACACTGAAGACAGAGAGGAGCCTTATGGACTGAGGAGGACTGAGGACAAGAGGACTGACTCACCCAGTAACTGGCAGCCACAGCCTCTCTGAATCTGTACTGACAGGATGGGTTCACAAGAACTAGGCCTGTCTACCAGATCTCAGTGGCTAACAGCTAGCTAGAGATCTCCTGCTGCTTTGACTGATGCGACCAAATGCCTGCTCTCCAGGCTCTCATGCGTGCTTATGGGGAGGCCCTGACACTCTCTCTAACATGATGGACGTGTCTGACACGATGGAGATCTCCGATAGATGGAGAGAGTGAGAGTGAGAAAAAGTGACAGCATCTCTCTGTGTATGTGATTGCACCTATAAACTTTGATGATGTGCATGGCCACAGACCTGTTATGAATGTGAAATACAGTTGTGCCCTCCTTCGTATGTAAATCTTGAATATAAAAATAGACACTAGAACACAGGCAAATTTGACATGTCACAAATGTTGTAACCTTTAAATGTAACCTTGTATGTAACCTTTAAATAATTCTGATTTTAAAGAAGTTCAGATTTCAATTCAGATTTAGTGATGAATTCATTGATCAAAGTCTAGTTTTCAGACTGAAAACACATCTTTGTTATAAGTGATAGAGCCAATCACTTTACAGATGCATCATGCTTTTTAAAACATCTGCTAGTTGCCATGATGGAATTATTTAAGTTGATAATTTTGTTCTATAAATACCCAAGATTTATTTTAGTTATTTCTGTACAGGTGTTTTTGACCAAGTTTAAAAGAATATTCACACAAGATTACAGTTCGAAAACCACACACGGTTACAGCTAATATTGTGTGGAAGAGTGAGAAACATGTGTTACTGGTTTAGAATTCATGACTAGAGCCCTCCTTTGGGTCTGTCCAGGTGTATAGGGCATGTTACCCATTTGGAATGTTTCCAACAGGTCTGCTTGAAATTGAATTTCTCTGCTCCACATGCTTGGGTAGCATATGCCCTTCACCAGGATGACAAGTCAACCCCACCAACCCCCACCCCCCCAACCAACACACACACACACGTACACACATATGCGCACACTCATACACACACTTGTCCTATCCCTGTTTCTCCAGAGGTCTCAATTTCTCTCTGTCCCTTTTGTCTCCATCTCTCTATCTCCATCTCTCTCTATCGCTCCCCTCAACACCCCTTCTCTCTCTCTCTCTCTCTCTCTCTCTCTCTGTCTTCTCCTGCTCTCTGTACTGTTGAGTGTTGTGGAGTTCTGATGCAGAGAGTTCCACAGAGGAGGCCAGACCCACTCCATCAATAAAGGTCATCACTGTAGTTACTTTCAAAGGGGAAACAGAAGTGGGGCTGGAAGAAAATACACACTTAAAAGACATTCCCCCAAGCAACTTTTTCCAGGACTTTGTTCCCTGAGAGTCTCTCTCTCTGTCTATGTGTGTGTCTGTGTGTGTGCTTGTGTGCCCTAATTGTGGGTTTCTAAGTGGAAACAAGTATGTCTGTGTATCTTTGTGTGTGCATTATGTATAGGTATTTGTTTGTTGTTGTCCATACTGTGTGTGTATGTGTAAATGTGTGTGTGTGTGTGTGTGTACGTGTGTGTGTTTGCAGAGCAAAGGAGGAGGAGGGAGTCCATGAAACAGACGTGACAGTTCTGGAGGCACACTCTCCCCCAGCAGGAGAGAGCTGTGTCAGATGGATGGGGGTGGAGGCAGAGTTGGAGAAAGTTTTTTGAAGAGTGAAACAAAGGAGGAGGACGCCAGAGTCATCCCAGAGTCTGTTGTGCACACACACACACACACACACACACACACACACACACAGACGCACACTCCACTCTATTAGTCAGATAAAAGCCCATACTGAAATGCCACAATCCATTTCTGACTATCAAAGGTGCCAAAGCTGGGCATACACATGACCACATTCACATGAGGGCACACATGCGCAGACGGACGGACACACACACACACACACACACACACACGGAAAGAGAATGTCTGTGTGTGTATATGTGTGTGTGAGAGAGAGAGTGACTGAGTGAGTGAGTGAGAGAAATAGAGAGATAGAGAGAGAGAGAGAGAGAGAGAGAGAGAGAGAGAGAGAGATAACGGAAGTACAATTTTACAGTGTTTCTATTTCTTTCACTGTGCTTTAGACTGAAGCCACTGACTGTTTGTCTGGCTGTGAAAAAGGCAATTCACCCATTTCTTTATCTCATCAAACAGAAGAGGATGACTGTCTTCACTCCACTCTCTGACCTTTCCCCATACAGTTCTCGCCTCCGAGCAGAAACAAGGCCATGGATTTTAGAAGCCGCTAGACTGAATTCTATTGATCTGCACAGTCAATACAGATGAGCAACAAAAAAAAAAAAAAAAAGAGGAAGAAAAAGCTCTCTTTGTGTCGTGAGACTGAACACAGGCTGTTCAGGAGAACTGTCAGGAAACTTTCTGCACATGCAGGTCAGCAAAACAAAACAAAACAAAAAAAAAAACAGACAGACTCAGAGGAAAGCACCTGGGAGGCATGTGGTTACAGCATGAAGTCTTCGACTGATGGGAACCATTAATTTGATTTGGCTGCTTTCCAAACACACAGTTGGAAGGAGGCAGCTGTCCATACTTTAAAGCAGCCCAAAATATAAAAATTCCAGCAGAACCATCTCACATGGGTTAATACAAGTCAGAATTACACTGAAACAGGACTATGAAGAGGGTCTATGA